>DWAJ01001003.1:0-25762 GCA_018238005.1 Eurema mandarina
ATTCGTCTAGGTTCTTCGTAAAGCTAACTATCACTTTACGAAGGGCAGAACGAAACGACTGACTGACTCTACTAAAGACGACTTGATGACGATTTTACTTGACATTGGCAAAAAGCTAAACGCTAATACCATAATATATAAGAAAGAAAGAAAAGACATTTCATCTAGCATCCTGTCACAGTGTTAAGTAAATTGTCAAGAGAAAGTGTCAAACAACTTCGAATTTTCAAAACATACAAATTACAAAACAGAAAAATATATTTTCGCGGGTTTTTAATTAAAATATCCTCGCCCCTTAACCCTTTTTCAATAATAAAATTTGTAAAGCTTACTTGTACTGTACTTTAAATGTTAATGCAATAGTAACTGTACCGTATTTGCTTAAATCACGAGATAAAACACATAGTAATAATGGCAAGTACGAGTCTTCAACAGGAATTTTCGGTATGGGATAATTGTCCGGCTGATCTACTTATGTCAATATTTAAATATTTAGACTTTAAATCACTCTCAGCATGTCTGCAAGTGAACAGATGTTGGCGGGATGTTTGTGTATATTATTGCGATGTGAGTGCACATTTGGTATTTAAACTGAAAAATCAATGGACCTCATAATGAACTATTCTATTTTTCTTAAAATTTCTTTATAGCATTTCCAATTATGGGATTCGTTGGTTAAACATTGCTTGTTTAATAATGGACAAATTTACGAACAGAAATCAAAGCACAATAATAAAGAGTTGTTCTTAAATGCTATTTTATGGCAAGATGTTTCAAAGGCTAAGACAGAAATAAAGGACTTTTATACATCAAATACTATAAAACACATACATGTTTGTAAAGGTAGCTTGTGATACACAAAAAAATATTTCTTACTTTTTATTATCCAAATTAAACAGCATAATTTATGTTTAATGTTTAATGCTACATTTATTTCAGATACATTGATTGTAGTTTGTGAGTCTTGTGTGAAAATTTTAGATGTAAATACGTTTGGCATTCTTAAAACATTAGATCTTAAATGTAAGTAACTTCAAATCTAACTATCAAACACTATTTGTTTTATATTTTTAATAAACTCAATAAATTTCTGCTAAATCTTAATATATATAAATTATGTGTCACATTGTTTGTCCGCGATTGACTCCTAAACTACTGAACCCATTTTAAATTAAATTTGTAAACTATGTGCAGTTTGATTGAACTTAAATGATAGGATAGCCTACACCCTGGTGTTGCCCCGGGAACGGGGACTACTCAGGTAAAATTGCGGGACACAGCTAGTTGAGTATAAAATTCTAAAGCAATTAAAATCATTATCAAGGATATAAATTTTATCCAAATCTACTGAACTAATATTGACAATTTTTAATAATTAATTATTAATTATTCATGAATAATGAACATTATTCAGATATGGCATTTCCTACTATATTTTTACTCCAAAATGAAAAGCTACTTACAATATTTTCATAAGTCATTTACCACCTTAGATATGGCTGTATAATTAGGCTGTATAAATTTAAAGAAATTAACATTCCTATCTCTTGAAATAGGTGAAGATTATCAGGAGACCAGCAACTTATTGTCAATTCTGTATGCTCCTATACCCGGAATTGAACATTCATATACACTAAAAGTTAACAAAAAGGGAATTTGCCGATGCAGTGAAAGTGACTATCAGCACCCAATACCTAAAACTAGTCTGTAAGTATTTAATATTTATTCTATTATGTTATATAATTTAATCTATTGCTCGTGCGATTGAAATTTTAATATACATTGCGTGATGTATTTAATTAAATTACATTTTAAACATGACATATAAGAAGTTAGTAACTTGTACTTATTTTAATGATTTTTATTATGATTTGGCGCAGTTCCAAAAATTAATGTTTTGTAAATAATAACACAATTAACCGTTTCCGTGCGGATAATGCCTCACAGGCACCATAAATCTTTTGCGTATGGCGTATGGTGCCCGAGAGGATACAAATGTAAGGACGAAATGTTTGTTGACGCCAAGCACAAAAGTTTGTGAAAAACACCGCCGCACGGAATCGGTTAAAAATATGGTACATAATGGTATGGTGCAAAAATTTATTTTTGGGTTTTTTTTTATGATTAACAAGCAGATCTGCGATCTTACCTGATCTAAATAATAGATGTCATGTCACGTAGGTAAAGCTACTTTATAATTATTCATTATTTTCGTTTTAAGATGACAATTTAATATAGTAGTATATAGTGATTTTAATATATCTCAGTTACAGCTTAACTGAAAAGGGGTGTTACTTTTTTGACGAAAGCTACACTCTATGGGTTTATAAACCCAAATGTGGACGGCACTTGAGACTCCTTGGCAGATATTATGGACATAGGGAACCATTACATAGTATCAGTATACATACAACTGGTCTTTACATATTTTTGCTGAACGGCAATGTATTACATGTTGATAAATCACAAAAGATTATGTGTCTTTTGTTTCGTCTCGATGTACCGGGGTGGATTTTCAGCCTGACACCGTTAGCTTTTGATCGTTTCAATGTGGTTTATGGAAGTGAGTTTGCATTTTGTTTGATATTTCTTTATAAATTTGTGTACATTATTTTGGAATTGAATGATAAAAGATGTAAAAAAGTTAATTCCTAGAATTTGGACGCAAACTGAAATTTGGGGGATTAAGTCTTGTGCACCCTGTATATTAATAGTAGATAATTTTTCTTTTTCAAACGATATGACAATTGCGAATACTAAAATTGATTTAATGAAGGATCTCTTTCTAACTTTTAATATTATAATAATGTTTTTGTAATACTTTTGTGCTTCAGTAATGGATATTCCGAGTTCGCGTGTATGGGTGACAAAACCACAGAATACTAAAGCATTGGTATTGCCAGATCTAACGGCAGCAATATTGCACGGCGATATCTTGTTAGTAGGCTCTAAGAAAGGAGTGGTATGATACCATAGACATACCTTTAAATTGACCACGAGCTTTGCTTTCGATATAAATGGCTTTGCTTTTACTTATGTCAGGGTTAAGTCCTTATGATTCTAGCTATGTATAAAATACAAAATCAATGGCCTATGCTATTCTAAGCGAATGCTTTGCTTTGCTCCATTAAGCTTTATTAACATAAATATATTTTTATACTAAAATGCATTCCATATTTTACGACGAAAAATATGCAAGCTACATCCTAAACGTATACGTATATTTCGCAGCTTGGTGTATACTATCCAAGTGGTCTCACAACAGGATCGGGGGCGATACCTCTATTGGAATTAAACATTACACTAAATGACACACCGACAGCTATCCGGGAACTAGAGGTGTATGAAGGAGACGGTGTACATATCATATTCGTGCTTATAGACGAAAGAATAGTCAAAGTTGAGTTGTCGTATCCACAATTTAACAACCTCGGTTAAATTCGCACACCAATTTAAGGTTTCGTGCTTAAAAGGAAAAAGAAACCTTATAAAGATTGCTTTGTCGGTTTGTCTGTCTATCAGAACCATTTATTTCGACAATGCGTGAAGTTATCGAGTTGAAATTAAACCCGTATACTGAAGTCTTCGATCGTCGATCCATGAATGGTAATGATACATGGAATGGAATGGAATACATGGAATGATGAAATGGTAAATGTAAATCTAGGTAATAAGTAAAACAAAAGATCTCAATGTCTATTTAATGTTTATGAATGTACCTATACACTTCGATATTTACTATCCAATAATTTCGTACAAAACTCTACGTGCTCAAATAAAATCTTTAACCTTAAGTTTACCTTTCCAGATGTTAATGTGATATTTTTTGAATCGTTGTTTTTTAGGTTTAAATTGTAACATAAGTTATCTAAATACGCCTGTCAGGCCAGAGTTTGATGTAATAAGTTATTATCTTGCTGTATTTTATGGACTGGATGTTTATCAATTTACAAATATATTTATACTAAGTAATAAATGTAATATTTACAGGAAATAAAGGTTTAACGTGAGAAACCCATACTTTTATTTGTGACCTACAACGTACCCTACAATATTCGTTATGCAAAAAAAATACTTTAAAATTTTTGTTCCTAGGTTTATACATCAGATAACTTATAGTCAACATTAAAAGTTAACTCTGGATTCATATATGTAAATGTCACTTTAGATTTTAGAACGATAAGAATAAATAAAACAACATAAACATGAAAATCAATTTATTCAAAAACCGAATAATGGGCAAGATTTTTTTATTTACTGTGAAGTGGGTAACAAAACTGTATAAAAATTATTTAAACGATGACTGGGGTATCTTTGAGAAAAACGAACGTTTTTACATATTCTAAATATTCATATAACATATTTTAAATATTCGATAATGAGCTTGTTAATTAAACCTACCTAACAAAAAAATTATAAGTACGTACTTTAACTTATAATCTAACACACAACATCCGTAGTTAAAATTAGGTAATATCGTGATATGTAAAACGATATACAAAAATGTTTTAACGTGGTTTTTTACAAAAAACAATATCTATAGTAGGTAACTTCAATAAGGTACTTCATGTAACCTTTTTTTCTGAAAAAAAAATTGCGTAAGATTTTCACTTATTAAATATTTATTTGTACACTTAAGATGGAAAACCTTTGTTCGTGACTTCAAAGTTTGATCTAACGACAGAGCACAAAAATCTAGAGCTCCATAATAGGTACTTGTCGTTTCTAAAAATTTGCAGCTTTCCAATTTTAAGTCTGAACTCTGAACTGTGCCGCCCATAGACGGCAGGTAATAAAACGAATAATTATTTCTTAGATAACATACAAAAATAGGCTAAATACACTGGCTGAAATAGATATTACATTATATACAACACTTGTATAAACTATTATATTTAAACTTAAAAAATTCGCTACAATAACAATTCGGAAAAGTATAGTACACTGTACAGCCAATTCGAAGTAACACAGGATCATCTGGTCTTTCATTTGGTACATACAGGTAACGTGGTCAAGGATACAGATTTGGTGGTCACGTAAAAATAGGTATTTTTATAAGTAAATTTATGCTCAATTAGAGTTCCACTTTATCCTGGAACCAGCTCAGGGGAGGTCATGACCCCTCCACCTAGATCTGCCATTGACTAGAATAACAAACGACATCGCATAGCCCTTAACCTCTAAAGGGGTCTACATGGAACCAATCGTTTGGTGCAGCGTCTCATCGGTCGGTAGCGTTGGGGTTGGTGTAGGAGAATCCCCTGAAGGGCTCCTGGTCCATAGAGCGCAGCACTTGCGGCTCGACTGCGGTGAGGCGCGGCCGCTCGCCCGTGAACGCGCGGTCGAAGTATTGCGTGTCCAACGGATGCCTCTGTTAGTTTAATACCAAGTACAAGATTACCATGTACTGTAACTTCAAATCTAAAATGTTCAAAAACGTCGATAGGTTGGTACACTTTTAATGATTTAGCACATAGATAAATAAGTATAGAAAACATCGTTTAACTAACGTATAGATATTGCATGAAACACCTACGTACAAAGGCGCCTAGAAGGTACCTCTGCCAGCATTGATAAACAATATAACTACTTATTCAACTAAACTGTAACAGCTTCCAAATAGGTCGTAACTAAAAACTATAGAAGTGTGCAAATGCGTCACAGACGACAGTATGACGCACTTGTACGACTCGACTATACCGAAGTATCTACCGTTTTACAATTAAAATAGTGGTATAAATTGGTGTAGGAATAAAAGAAGAGGCAATGAAACTCCTTCAAATGCGTTTTTTATAAATAATAAAATGTTAATTTTTTGAGGAAACAAAACACTAAAGATTAAAATCAAAGGTATATCTTACCACGCGAGGTTTGAAGGGTGCTTCTAGTTCCCGTCGCTCCAGCTTGTCCCACTGAATGGGCTTGAAGAAGTCCTGGTCCCGAATGTCGCCGTGCATGCACTCCGCGCCGCCCAGCCGGCTGCGCGCGTCTTTGTCTAGTAGCTGTTGTTAAGCAGATACGATTTAATACGGTTCCTATTTATAAAAATAGAATGCTTTATTAAACAACGAAATCTAGTCCTAAGTTTACAAATCTATCACGTGTAATAGAAAATAATAAACGTACAAATAACTTCGATAAATACTAAACATATACTTACCTATAGTCTATAGACAACAAGACCTATATAACGGTAAAATGAAAATACAAATTAATAAAGAATATTCCTCTCAGGTTTAGGAAGTAGGAATCAGATCCAGAAGCCTGAAATGCTTTTAATATGCAATACGAAGAGCCATGAGTTCCTTAAAATATCTAAAAATGTATTAAACTCACCCGTGTCAATATGCTAAGACTTTCTGAGGATAAGAAGCGCGGGTAGGAGGGCATTTCGTTACAAATGGACCAGAACAGCTCGTCTTCATCGCAGCCGCTGAACGGACTCTGTCCTATCAGCATCTCGTACAACAGCACTCCGAATGACCACCAATCGACAGTCTGGTTGTATTTTAGCCCCTTTATTATCTAAAAAGAATATATGATTTGACTAGTCATAGCACCGAAACTAACGTAAGGACTAAGGTAGGTATAGGTCGCGTCACGAATCTTTAGCGCTGAACGAAACCTGTGCAGAAGTCAAAAATAAGGTATCGAGGTAACGGTGCGGCGCGCGGGGCGCGTGATCGTCGGGTGCGCGAGCGTTGATTGGTTGTCCCAGTCGTGTTGTCTTTCTCGCACCAATACGTCAATTACAAGCGCGATTCTACCGATGCGCAGCTATTCTCGTTCAGCGCTAAACATAAATGACGCGACCTATACCTAGAATAAAAATCTTACACACGATTCATAATTTGAGGATATTAATCGTAAGATGAAAAACGTAGGGAAGTCGTAATCGTAACTTTTCTTTGTATAAATATGAATATAGGAATACAAATAGTTTACCTCAGGCGCCATATAGTCAGGAGTTCCACAGAAAGTATCAGCAGTTTTGTCTAAATATATCTGAAGCTTGCACATTCCGAAGTCAGCTATACGCACGTGCCCATCAAAGTCTAACAAAATGTTATCTAACTTCAAATCTCTGAAAATTAAATGTAACCATTTTGAGAAGTTGAACCATTTTGAGTGTTCTCAAACAGCTTGTAAGTTAATTTGGTATAAAAATATATATAAACTATGCCTCTATAAAAAATATATATAAAATATACCTATAAACTATGCCTCTTTTATGTAAGAATTTAAGGCCAGATACTATTTCAGCTGCGTAGAACCTCGCCCGAGGTTCGGCGAAACGTCCACTTTGCTGAATGTGGAACATCAAGTCACCTCCATTTAAGTACTCCATCACGAAGAATAAATGAGACTGAAAAATTATAAAAGACAAGTTAAGTCAAAGTAATGTAAATGTTCAAACTCTGTAATAGTAACCCTATGTTAAACCCCAATGTTAAACTATGTTAAACATTACTTCGATCTTCGGTTCGGTTCTTCGGTTTTTTGAAAACCTCTCCTCTTAATAATCTATGTTATAGATTAACCGACGTAAAATATTGTATGTTGATCATTAGAAAGAGACTATCTACTTATTTCAGCTTATTAAAGAATTATCTCTTTCATACAATCTGTCCGAATTCGTATGTGGTAAAGAAACAACGTTCTCGCTGGGTAGGTTATTATGAAATTTCTCTAGAATTAAACTTTAAACGTTTTTATCATATAATGGTAACTTACATCAGTCTGAAAAGTGGCAAATAAATGGCACAAATAGGGATGGTTTGTGCCCAGTGCCAGAACTTTTCGTTCTATCAAAGTGCATTCTACATCGTCATCTTCCAGAACAACGTCTTTCTTCAAACACTTAACTGCATAGTAGTATTCTGTTTCTCTCAGCTCTGCAAGCATCACCTGATGAAAGATTGAATATTATCATCAATTGTTCACTAAAAAATTACTTGTAGATCAAAAATATAATGTCATTATAACATTCGATATAAAGAAATGTAAATTTGTAAACTATATTTCTGAGAATGCCTTTAGTACGCTCAATATATTCAGATAAAATATAACAATCGATGCAAGTTAAAATAGTTTTCATTTAGGCATATAGCTATACTAAATATTGTATTTTCTATCTTAATATTAAAATTATAACAACTACATTTGTATAGGAGTATATCACACTGACGCAATATAAAAATCGCGTCGTAGACTGTAGTACAATGATTAATTTATTGTAAATTCGCCACGTGGTAGCTGACGTCCAAAAGTGGCGGATGATATCAAGATCGAGAATAGACCGAATGTGTGGATTGGCGTGACAGGTGACCCGCAGCCGAGGTGGCACTCTGCCACAGCCATACTGCCAGGGTTATGGTCAAATAGATTACCCTTATTTGTTAGAACATGCCTTAATTAGAATTGATGGTCACTTCTGTCTTTCATTGCCTATTAATGCACTAATTAGTTATTAATAGCGTAATTTAAAGATACGAAGTTATCATGTTTAAGGCGCATTATTCATTATTTTCTTTTAATTACACCAACAACCTTTCATATAAGTTTTGAAACAGAAAGACTCGATTAGTAGGCAATTATTTTTATAGCTTTATGCACAGACGTTACATAATATATTGTGTTAATTAATGTTGACATATTTGCGAATAAACAAATTTCATAATGTTTAAGCGCTAAGATAATGAGTGGTAATCCAAAATAGTTTTACATGAACAGTTTAGTAGAAGTTCATCGTACTCTATCCTCACAACGATATAAATAATTTGACATTTTCTGACTCGGAAGCAGGCCATCGCACCACTGTATTTAACGATATATCTGTTCTCTTTAGCTGAGTGATATAAATGTTCACTGTTTTTAGGTACTCAATTTGAATAGGTACTATTTACGATTATGAGGCGTAATATCAATTGCATCACATACGGGAACATGACAGCTTCAATAAAATAAATATTACTATGTAACATGTATTGGTTTATTTTTCTTGCAATCTTATCATAATATGCAACGTGTGCAAGCTTTTTTTACTAGTCCCTGCGTTTTTATCCGAATTTATGTTTTTATTATACACATAAACCTTCCTCTAGAATCACTCTATCTGATAAAAAACCGCATAAAAAGGATTTCAGGATAAAAAGGGACTGACAGACGAAAGCTACTTTGTAATAATTTTATAATAAATTTAGTTTCGATACATTTACTGGGACCTTTTTAGAGAAGTTAATATAATGAAATTTAAAGCTGAATTTGATTTTTCTATTAATTTCTTAATCCATCGATATCTTCAAATTTTTAGTTCACTGTTTTCAAGCTTCTGCGAGAGAATCTTAAAATTTAAGCGTGTCAAATGTCAATAAATATGTGCCACATAATTCCAGAATAGAAAGGTTATTTAGTGCGGTATGCCACCGGGCTGAGAGGGCTAACGGTCTCCAGTGACCCCAATTCAATCTATTCTTGTCATTCAGGTAACTAAGAAATGTTTATGCTACGGAAAAATGACAAGTAGGTAATACTATTGATGATGAAAATCTTAAATGCTTTGATTTATGTTAAAATCATAAAATAATGCTATAAATCGCTGCTTTAGTATTTATTAAGCGAATTGCCTTTTTGTAAATAATAGGACACTGATGGTTGGTCGCCAATGCGTCTGCGTAGACGCCGGTGACGTGATTTGGTACGATGAAACAAAACGGGATTTTGGTCGGTAAATGTCATGGGTGTAAGGATTTCTCCACTATATAAAAGTACTTTAGTGGTTCTTAGAAAGATTACATTAATATATAGGCTAGACAGAACGTTCTTATTTTTTGTGATGTAAAAGCAAAAAAGTAAACATATGTCTAAGGAATGGATTGTTTAATTTTAGTGATAGAGTTTTGATCTCCAGCTGCATGTACTCGGGAGTTAAGACAAATCGCGGGACGATATTAGTATATTAATATGGTTGCAATACCCAGAAAAGCTCTCTCAATTAGCACCTCAGCACTCATCATACTAATTTATTTCAAATCAAGCCGACGATCGTATGTAACTGAAATACTATTTTTTCTTGGCAAAATACCTTGTTTCATTTCTCGTATTTATTTTTAGTGGACGCGTTCACATATATTTGCAATTTAATTGTTAGAGCTTTGCAGCATTTTGATAATAGTTTAATAATTTAGAAAGTTCTAGATATGTAACGCTTTGGAATGTTTTTTATGATTTAAAAAAATCAGACGCTTTGAAGACTACATAACAAATATATTATGTAAATGGGTGATTTGAAATAAATAATTTAATAGTAAAATATTTGAAAATTCTGTATGTAGAAACTAGAAACAACAAATGTACATAATATTGATTTGTATTATTGAAATGCGTGCCGAATCTAGCTGGCAGTCGTCTCTGAACATAAGCAATTAGGTCAACGCTAAAACAATACATCATATCAATCGATACCTGCACGTCACGTGTTAAGGTCTGTCTGTGTATTGAAATGACATTCGGAGAAACTGCTTTTCAAATTATACAAGTTGGCAAGGAAAAAGTTAAGAGCAATCTGTTTTCGTTTAGTATTACAATGAAGTGTTTCTATTATAGTATTGAAAACGTTTTCAAACGAACTCATGAGCATAATATATTAAAAAAATCAAAACGAAAATACCAAAAACTTAATATTGAAAAGGTAAGGGTGATAATTTGTTATTTTAAAAACTTACATACTTTGAACATATGTAGCTGACCGTTAGGACTAATTTGTCGAGTTCTGAATCGCGCTTCAGATATTTGTTCGAGACTTAGCATAAACTCGTATACAAATCTCGACATCGAACCATCGGGGCCTAACGGCCGGTCAGTCAGTGGTTCGACTGGTCGAGGATCCTCCCTTTGGTTCAGGGGAGGGTAACATCTTCCTCCCTCCTTCTCCCATATTCAATAAAATACTAACAAGAGTATTCCTAAATAAATTAAGATATACGAAATATAAAATGATTTGTAAATATTTACCCAGTACAAACAGTGCCAGTGTAGAATCGAGAAAATTGGCTTACCTTACCAAAGCTGCCTTTCCCCAACACCTTGATAAATTGAAAATCGTCAATAGTGTATTTTCGAAAACGCGGAATGCTGCGAGCTGGTGGTGTAAATCTTCCAGTTTTTCTAAACAGTCCGTACGCTGTTGATTGTTCTGTAAATATAACATTGTTGATTACTACACGAATATATTTCTATGGAAAACTTTCCTACCTTCCCTTTCTTTTATAATGTTACTTAAAATAGGCCCTTTGTGTTACTTGTATAGACAGCCTTAATTCTTCAAAAGCTAATCTTATTTCAGCATCAAATGGTTTTCTAAAAGACCTTCTGTGATAAAACTACTCAGAACTTCGACAAACGTAACATCTACCGTACTTCTATGAAAACGCATTACTTTTCTTTTATATATCAAAGTTTTTCTTTGATGATGTGTACCTACGTAGGTGCGTAAACCAAAATGTGTGAAATGTTTGATTTTACAGTCTTCTCGTTCATTAAAACGCAGTTTACACATGTGTTTACTCGTAATATTTGTAATTACAGATTATGACATAGCGTAGCGATAGGCGTAGGAATATTAGGTGCCTACATACATAACACAATTCCATATATCTTGAAGAATCACGCGCTTCTATATAAATAATCTGCAGAACAGTATCAAGGTCAATATACAATAAGACATTTTGTGCCAGAAATAAACTGAAAGATTTTTTTATTAAGTAGGTATTGGTCGGATTTTATTTTATTAAACTACTTTTATTGTGTCCATACATTTCACAGGTACTTATTTGTACACAGTCCAAATTGTATTAGGACGGATTATCTAAATGTGGTATTTTTTCATCAAAATCCGGAAAATAAAAACCACAAGTTAATAAACTTCGTCATTTGGAAAATAGTAGAAGGCTTATCATAGAAGGCCATAAAAGCACTCTTATTTTGACTGAATTCCTTATTCCATATACTTATTTATAAATATCCAACATACTACAATGTAAGAATATAAATTGAAAGAATTTTTGAAATATATTTAAATATATAATAATGTGTTATGTACTTGGCACACTAAATGCATGTTGCTTTCAGCGATGTTTGAATAATGGCTACATACGTTTTACTGTCAGTCATAATAATAAAAATAATTATTATTCGCTACCTATAAACCGAAATTATTTCGCGGTTTTGTACTGTCGTTTTAGAATCGCTGAAATTGTTTTAATTGTGTAATAATTGCAATATTATTGTATTTATAACTGAATTATATAAACTTCCGCCTAACGTTGGCAACTTTAAATGGAGCAGTAATTCTCCGTGATAACGCAAAATACCAAAGCTATAACAACTATACCAGTATAGTTCCGTACCATTGTAAAGAATACATTTTAGTACTAACTACTAATAAAAAGAGGTTTACTTTATGATCTAGAATAGACACTAAATTTACACGCTTACCGCAATAACTTTTTTAGTTTCCTTACAATAAAAAGTTTTGTTTACGAAACATTTCGAAGAAAATTGTTACCGACAGTTCTACGTAAAAACAACACATCTTGTAATCGATTTTTCAAGTTTTCTTGGTAGACTGACTTGACTGTAAAAATATTTTTGCAGTTTATTACATATTAAAGCCAAAAAAATACCCCGAAACGAGAACACATGTATCAAATTTACCGCTAAAAGAATAAGTGCCTAATATTTTTATGAGTATTACATTATAAACTGTATTAAGTATGTGGAAAGCCCTATCCAGGCCACGAATAGCAAACCGAGAGAAAGTCCTGAAGAGCTTCAGCATCGCTAATAATAGACGGATTCAAAATACAAATTGTTTTTGCCAATTGTGTCAGGAAGCATTATTTATTATGAACTAAACGTTTATCTTGAAATAGAATTGTATAAAGTTTTTCTGTTTTAAAAATTACGTAAAAACTTACCTTTGAGCAGCCGGCGTGCGTTTGTTAATAGAAACCATATCGTATGAAGTTAATAGCGCCACAAAGCATTAAAAAGTGTGTATTGAGTCAATAAGAAGAAGGTTGATACTTCAG
Source organism: Eurema mandarina (assembly GCA_018238005.1). Classification (NCBI taxonomy): domain Eukaryota; kingdom Metazoa; phylum Arthropoda; class Insecta; order Lepidoptera; family Pieridae; genus Eurema; species Eurema mandarina. The sequence goes on from DWAJ01001003.1 coordinate 13,092, forward strand.
TTGAACTATGAGAAAACAGCTCACCGAGCTCCTGTTGGACGATGTCGAGGGCATTGTTTGTTGCGCCACTTGTGGATGCGCTGGGGTGGTCGCCACCTGCGCATACGATTGATAAAAACTTTGCCCCTGAATGGTATTTTATTTGAATTTCTAATGCAGGGCTCTGTCTGCAGTATTTACTCGTTAAGTTCGATATTTCAGGGTTTTTTTTTCATAAGTAGTTCTACAATTTACATTCATTATACGGTAATAATTAATAAACTGAGTAAAGCTGTGTATTGAAATTGATATTGTAGTAGAATATTAATAATAAATAAATGTACAAACAATCTTCTATTTGTTATACCTAAGGGTATCGGAAATTAATATACAATAATGTATTTATTTAAAGAGTGATTAATATCCTGATTCTGTAATTATGCAGTTTATTCTTGCATCCAGCCATTGTCATGCCTTATTCCAATTTGTTAATCTATTATGTGTCCCATTTACCGTAATCTATTTTTACGTTTAATTTTTTGAGCAAATGAATAGTAAAGTACAGTTTAGTATAATCTTAACAACTTGTCTTGTCTTGTTGTCCATAAGAATTTCCAGGTATACAAAACATACATTTAATGTTTTATTTGCCTTAAGTTAAGAATATTTTGATAAAATAAATTATTTATGATTCAAACAACAAAACATTTAACTTTGCCAATGTATAGGTAGGCTATTTGAATGATAAAAATACATTACGTTTGACGTCTAGCCAAAAATAACGGCAGAAACGTTCTGGACCAGAAGAAAACTTTTCAATTGAATGAAATATTGACACCACATTGGGCAGATGGAATATTCTATACACGTATCGATTGACGTGTTTTAATCATTCAGTCCGCTTCAATCATATCATTTTATTACATTTTCATTTTCGGTAATAAGTTAAAACGTAACATTATATGTAGTTTTTTTCTGAAAGACTTTTGGCATAATTACTAAAATTAAAGTAGTTGTATCTGTAACTACCATACAGGTGAGCGAATAATAATGAATTGGCCCATTTCCCGTTTTCAGTTTCGTGTACTCCCACCCACGCCAGTTAACATTTAACAACAAAAACAAATTGACATGATACGAGAATATAATTAAATATACCTACGCGTTCAACTGAAAATAAGGATAAATGTAATAAACCTACCTCTCTTCGATGCAGTTCGCAATGACAATGCCTCAACTAGAAGGCGTTGGTTGACTCCACACAAATTTGCAGTTAATTTCTCACACTTTCGGTGGCAGTTTACATCGCAGTCTAAAACATACAAAGGCATTCCTTGCTACTACGAAAAAGGTTTTCCAACCTTGGACAACCGTCAAACAAAGTATTCGTTAAAAGCCATGCGAAAGCGTTCGTGCGATCAATGTCACGATATTATTTACATTTGATGTAGGTACCCTTTACTGATATAGTGTAATGTTGTTAATTGTGTTTAATAAAATGAGTTACCTTTTCTCGCATAACTGAATCCTGACGGTGACGTAGGCGCCGATGAATCGAATCCTGAATCGTTTGAACCGGTGGATGTTCTGCCGTCGATATTGTTTTCACTTTCATAACATTCCGTTGAACTTTCACTTGATTCATCTTCGTCTTCTTCAGAAGATTCATCTGACGCTGTTGACGATTCTGAAGAGCTACTGGAACGTATTACTCGGGGAGCTTTCTTTTGAAGTGGTCGCGGTGTTGCTATTAATGGCTTGTGTGCTAGGACATCTTTAACATGTTTTTTATTACCAAAAAGCAAATTAGTAGCCATGAGTGGAAGTGGTTTTTTCACACTATCGCGTTTGATGGGGCTTTCTATTTCAGTCTTTTCATCTTTTTTTAGTTCTTTGTCTTCAGATTTCTCTAGACTAGGGTGTGGAATGTCTTTTGTAACAATAATTTCATTTGGTTGGGATTTTCTATGTGTAGACCTCCTAATATCTATTCGTTCTACCTCTGTTTCTTTTAAATTACTGTCTTTTATTTCAGTTGAATTAATCTTTTTCTCTTGCTCGTGCATAAGTTTGTTATCATCCGAGTGTGTAGGTAATATTTTAGATGCTAAATTATCTGCATTTTTTTCATCAGAATCTAATTTATTAACACTTTCTCTTTTTTCACTGTGTTTTTTAGTTATTTCTACGTCTAATTGTTTTTTATTATCAATTAATTCATTTTTGAGGTCTTTCGGACCGTCAGGCGTAGATGTTACATCGGGAATCGATGATGATTGATTACTAGCTGTAGCAAGCTCGGGTACTGGCTTAGAAATGGGTAAACATTTTTCAAGTGTATTATTTCGTTGACTTTTTTCTTCTAATAATATTTCAGTGTTTTCTAATAATTTACATGCAGTATCTTTATTATTTTTACCAGATGTATTCTTTTCTAGACTCTTTTCGCTTCTATTTTCCTTAGTGTTCTGCACTTTTTTAATTACATTTCTAGTTTTATTATCTTTTGCAGTGTTTATAACTTTGATTTCGTTATCATTTAATGATTGAGTATTTAATTTCTCAGCTGCCTTTATTAAAATATCCATTGATGATTTATTGTTTAAGGAGATCTCTTCTTTTACTTCTGTTTTAGCTGTATCTTCTGTACAAGCAAACTTTTCTTCACATATAGAATTTTCTGACGGATTTAGCTTGGGTTTATCAACTATTACATCTTGTTTAATTGTTGTATCTTGCGTTGCATTATCTAGAATGCAATTTTTATCATTCAAGTTTGATTCCATTTCGTTAAGGTTGTCTTTACCCACTTCCTGTTTTTCTGTAACTTCATTCTGTGGAAGCATTTGACTACTCATCTCAATATCATTCGAATTTTTTTGTTCTACTTTCTCACTTAAGTTTGTATTATAGACTTGTTCATTATTGTTCTTTATATTTGCAAGAGGATTACTATTCTGCAATGTAATTTCATCTTCTTCAGGAAACCAGCCAAATGAACGAATTTTTTCTTCATTTGCTTTTTCTAAATCTTTTTTTCTGTGAGTTAGGTATATTGTTTCTCTTTTTCCAATTTTACCCCAAAAATCACCATCTTCTGGATCGGGTGATATGATTTTATCAGTTTCTTTTTGCTTGCCAGCCTTAATTTTTATTTTCACACTCTTTCTATGACCAGTGTCTAAAGCTTTATTTATTTGCTCTTTCGGTGGTAAGTTTTCGTTAGCTTCTTCTATCGCTGTGCTATAGAATATTCCTTTCTTTTTTGGGAGTGGTTTTTCTTCAACTGTAATATTTTCAACGACAACTTTTAAGGGTGAAGAAGGTGATGATATTTCAACATTAGATGTAATTTTTGGTTTCAGCTTTGGTTTAACCTTTTTAACATCTGCCTTATTTTGCATGTCCTTTTTATCCACTTTCGGTGAAATATGTTCAATAGTAGGTAACTGTGATATTTCCGAAATACGGTCCAGTTTGCAAATATTGTCACCGGATGTGGACTTTCTCAAACTTTTTCTCTTTGTTCCTAATTTTGATAATAACGAATGATCCGATTTAGTAGTTGATAAAGGGTTTACTTGATGTTCAAACTTTTTCTTTTTCTTATCACAGACCTCAGGGGTTTCAACATTATTAACATTTTCCTTACCGATTTTGCTTAAATCTAAAGTGGCAGTACTTAAATTCTCTCTCCTTATTAATGAATCAAAAAGTGAAGCTTGCTCGGCTAATAATTCCATAGAACACCGTCTACCAAGTACCATTGTTGAAGGTATATCATCTTTTATAGGATTTTCATCCTGTTCTAATTCTGTTTTAGTCATCTCTTCTTCATTATCATCTTTCTCCTTAAGCGTAAATTTTTCAACTAATTTCTCTCCTATTGTCTTCTTTTCCTTTTTGTTTTTAAAGGCTAAATCTTCAGCTAACCTCTCTCTCCATTTTAATGGTTCACTCTTATTATTTTCTGTTAGTGTAACGTCCACATTGTTTTCTATGGGTTGTGTTTCAGTTTGTAATTGTCTTGGAAAGTCTCTTTCTTTTCTCTTTACTGTATGCAATCTTACAACAGGTCGATCGCGTTTGATTGTTGATCTTTGTGGGGGCGAGCTGGAATGAGGAGTCGCAACATCAACATTAGAGTTTTCAGGAGCTTTAGAGGGCGATGGTTCAGTTTTTTTGTTTTCTTTTGAATTTTGCCGACGTAACTCAAAATAAAAAGAAGATGTACTAGTTGGTTTGTTTCGATATTTATCGCGAGAGACGTCAATATCAGCTGTATTAATATTTATAGGCCTAGGCGTGTAACTAGAAGATATGTAGGTGCGGCTCGAAATCGGAGTCCTTCTAGGACTATTTATTCTAACTGGACTCGACGATCCCTTTTCCGTAATAGTACTAAGTATTGGCGAGTATGTCCTTCCACCACCTAGTAGCCATCGCGAAGATAAAGTTCTAGTGTAAGGAGCGATGGAAGAATGAGTGCTATAATTTCCACCGGGATTTAGGTAAGATGCACTATATGATGTGCCGTACGGCGAGCCACTGTAACTGTAAGGAGCACTGCTGTATGACGGAGTACCACTGTAATACATGTTTGTTATGTGTTCCGAGAAAAGCGGCATTGTATGGCGGGAACGCGCGCACGTACTCGGCAGTTCACACCGAGCGCGCGACGTAGACTGGCGGAGGACAGTCGACGGCGCGCCGCCTGCGCATCAGGTGCGCTCCGCCCACCCAACAATACCAACCGCTTCGACCCAGGTGATTGATGGGTGACGTTTTCGCGACAATAATAGAATTTTCAACAAAAATATATTGTGTACGTGTAAGATAGATGATTCACAAAAAGTTTTCGTTAAACTGGTGCAATGTTTGTACAATGAGTTTTTATTTATAACGCCTTAATTACCTTTTAAGTTTTAGTGATCTGATTGTAGAATTATTAAATAGTAATTAGTTTATAAAGTCATTTTTGAAAACGAATTTAAAGCTTAATTGATACTTCATAACGGTGTATTTAGAACGGTGTAGATAGAAAAATCTTTCATTATAAAACAAATAAATGTTTTTTTTAAACCATGAGTTAGTATGATAATGCCGACTATTTTCGAGCAGAATTATATTATACAATGAGGTCACGACGTAGGTTTGAAACGGTACCCTACAGAGGGTGAAATTTATTACCTACTAAAATTGAAGTTGATGCATCTTTAATACTAAGTATAAATAGACAGCTAATTGTCGATTTTCCGCTAGTCTTTTAAAATTTTATACATCTTCAATATATTAAATAAACATTTATTTAATTTTCAATACTTTTTTTTTATTACCCAAATAACGAAAAACTCTACATTTTTCGTTTGCGTTTTTTTCTAGTCATACCATCGAGATTTCAATCCAACCTTCCTTATCACTATGTACAAAATTTACATTATATATTACACTCGGAAATTGTTATACATATATTACGTTATAACTTTTTAAAATAATCTTTTCGTAAAGGCATTTTCGACGCACATATCAAACGCGTACAGTTGGTACTTAATCTGGTTATTAATTTTAAATTTCATAAATTTTCTTCCAATCCCTCTTTGACTTGAGCTAAATGGGACCACCGCCATTATTATTATTATTACTATTACCAGCGCCTGCTTTTATTTCTTCTTCCCATTGTGTTGATAGCCCTCATCGAACCCAGCGACCCTGAGAGTCTTCCCAGAAAGTTCACACTCCACCTTTGGTCTGTTGCTCGTCTAAGCAACGTGACCTACCCACTTCCATTTCTGATTTTTGTATTTAATTTTGATGTATTAAAACTTTTGCCCTTGCCTTTTGTTCTGAAACTCCAACTGGCATGTTCAGTCAGGGTAAGGACAAGGCACTCGCAGTGAAAAGTTATTAATTCGTAGGATACATAAACCAATCTGCAAATTTTGCGTCTCGTGAAGTGCAATTTACCGATTTCATTGAATAAATATATCAATTTGTAGCACATTTCTCCATAATAGCTAAGACTTACTACCTAATTCAAAATTCATCCAACGACCGCTCAAAAGCATATCCATTATTTATTTATTTATCGGGTTTTAATTTGTGTCCTCTTGTTCTTTCAGCTAGGATTTTTCATTTTACATAAATACCTGCCACAATTTTTTTTCTCATTTTTAAACATAAACCAATTTTAGACACCTTTATTATCAAAACACCTTTATTATTCATATATTATACAATAGATATTAATTTAATTAATATGATTTAAAAAATTACAAGGAAGAAGAAAAATCGATTTTGTAAGATACATACATCAGTGTGATATTAATTAAGCAATGTTAATTTGCAGCGCATTTGGATTAAGAGGTTAAAAACACAATATAACTTTTTATTTATCATTTTTACAATGTTTACTTAAATACAGTTAAGAAATTTTACAAACAAAAAAATAATAAGGAACTAAGTATAATCTTTCTTTAAGGAAAAGAAATAAAAGATATTATTTACAAAGAAGAAATATAAGAAGGAGAAAAGAAAAAATACTATATAATTATAACGTATTCTACGCTATAACTACCTAGCATTTTTTTGATATATGCAGTTTTAAAAGTACTAATAACTGAAACTACTAACTTATTGTACAAAAAAGGCATATAAAACTTATAATTATGAAACAAAGCATTTTAATTCCATATTGCATCGTAGATACCAATTTATAAATAATTATAAATAAAAAACAATTTCGAACATCATTTTGAACAAATATAAAGCATACCTTCACATTTTAACCCTTGCTTAAAGAATCCATAGAGCAGAGCTCCACAGTGATCGCAAAAAGTTGGCGACATGAACTGGTGAGGACGAAATCTATGCGGCACGTCTACTTTGAATCTTTCTCTTAGGTACTGTAACAAATGGATCAGGATTAATGAGATTTTATAAATACGTTGTAGCTGTAGCGACCCTTTCTATGTTTTAAATCGCGCTTGTGATATTTGTTTCGAGGCAGCATCAGGGCCGCGCCGTCTATATGTGCGAAGTGTGCTGTGCACACAGGCGCCAACAAAATAGGGGCGCCGCGCCGCCACTACCACCGAATTTTTTTTAAAGATTATCGATAAGTAAGTAGGTACAATAGGCGGAACAAAGGCCTTGTAAACAACAAAACATAATATATTAAGCTTATTGAACTAGTTCTAGCTTATTGAACTAGAACTCTCAATATTAATAATATTCGTTAAAAAAAAGGCGCTTCATAGGGTCTGCACACAGGCGCTACCGGGGTTTGGCGCGGCCCTGGGCAGCATATAAACAACTTCTCGACATCGAACCGTTGGGGGCTTAACGACCGGCCAGTAGTGATACGACTGGTCGAGGATTGTCCCTTTACTTCAGAGGAAGGTATTAGTAATAATAAACGCAGCAAGAATAAAATACACCCGAACGTTCTTATATTAAATAACCCACGCCAATTTAGTGTAATACTGAAATTTAGGGAAGTTGCTATGGCAAATACTAATACACATATTTGCCCTAATATAAATAATAAAAAAGAGCGCTTCTAAGCACTCTTAACATTATCTTTATATGTCTCATTATCTGTTTATGTTATATCCAGTAAAAAACTAATTCTTACCACAGTAGCGTCAGAATGCGCCGACGACCCGGGGCACTTGCCAAGCAGCTTGTCATGACACCGCTTGTGCACCGCAGTTTGACACGCGACGCACCGGTAGCCCTGCTTGCCGAAACCCCACAGGAACTCCTTACAGAACGCACAGAAAGTCGGCTGCCTGAAGAACTTCGCCACAAATCTATGGCCGTTCACCTCATGGACTCTGTAAAGTGAAGCAAGTTTACATTATCAACCAACTTTTAAAGAAGCATGAGATGTAGTAGACGTTACTAATGAGGTCTGAATAGCACTTATGCTATTTATTCGATACTTAGCATATAAACAATTTATCGTCATCGAACCACGGTCAGACAGTCAGCTGTTGGACGGGTCAATGATTCTATCTTAACTTCTTGGTTCAGGGGAAAGTACATCCTCCACAGAGGTTCTCTATTCCAGGTCAATTTAAATTTCCAATTAACTATTAATTCAATCGGGTACCTAAACTTATTTTTAAATGATTATTTATATGTCAATTTAGTCCAGTTTTGGCAACGGCATCCGTGACAAAACAATATAAATTTAGCTATAGTGAAAATAAAAATAATAGGTTGTTTTTGTTGAAATTATTAATTACAAACCTGAATATTTGCGATCTATACACGTCACAAATAAAAATGTTTTAATAATACCTACTCGTACGTTTAATGTTCAGTAACTAGGTGCAAGCGAGTAATAAATACGTGAGCAGAATGTTTTATGTCTGCTTTGGTTGTGCATCAAAATACAAATACATTTTGCACATTCCTATACATAGGTATTTTATTTGAGTGTTGCTGCTATATAATACAGTTTTAAATGATACAGATTACAGAATGAAGTAGCGTTATTGGGAGTCGTATGGGCATTAATTGTGGTAACGAATCGTTCGAATTAAATACGTCTACTGTGAAATCACTTTTAAGAAAAAGTGCAATATGCTTAGATAAAAATATGCCGATTTCTTATTGTAAGGGGTTATAATAACTTAATTGTAATTTGGCGTAATTAATCCATCCGATAGTACCAGTAGCTACGAACAAATTTTTGTATATTTTATGTATTATTTATAGCAACTAAAATCAAAGCTCTTATAAATAGTTTAGAATTGGATGAAGACGGTTAGTGTACATATTTAAGTATGTTTAATTAGACTATCAAGGACATTTTATATCAAGTTTTATGTACAGACATAGTATAAAACAAAGTCGCTTTCGCTGTCCCTATATCTCTATGTATGCTTAATCTTGAAAACTACGCAATCGATTTTCATGCGGTTTTTTATTAAATAGAGTGATTCGAGAGGAAGGTTTATATATTGTATATTACTTGCATAATATGTGCTAGCGAAGCTCATAGCATTCTTTTTCATTCCCGGGGGGAAATCCTCTTACGGATACCCGCTCACCGGGAGGTGGACGGATTATGTCGGGCTTGCATGACATCAGCCTACGACTAAAACCCCCCGAGATGTTCCTACTTCCTAAACACGTTAAGACTAGTTCACAGGCACGCCTAAACAATCATCTGTGAAATTATAGGTCGCGTCACGAATCTTTAGCGCTGGACGAGAATAGCTGCGCATCGGTAGAATCGCGCTCGTAATTGACGTATTGGTGCGAGAAAGACAACACGACTGGGGAATCAATCCACGCTCGCGCACCCGACGATCACGCGCCCCGCGCGCCTTGCCGTCCCCTCGATACCTTATTTTTGACTTCTGCGCAGGTTTCGTTCAGCGCTAAAGATTCGTGACGCGACCTATACGCACCTGTGATGTTTGATAGCGCCGCGTCGCTGCGTGATGCGTTTTCCGCGGGAGCAGCGCACGGCTTCCGCGGCCGCATCGCCCGCCCTCGCGCGACTCCGCCCGCCGACCCACTGGAATCACCACACAAATTATATAGAGATATTCATTGTACTGTAATTACAATTTACGATGCAAATCAACGCTGTGTATTTTTTAATATTTTAGAGATTAAACGTAAATAAAATGAAAAAATGAAAGCAAAAAACAGTCAAATTTCAGCCATTTATGTGTATTGGTATTAATGTGTTAGAAACTTCTAAACCTTCTTCCCATTCCTATTTTTATGAGAAGATACATTTTATACAAATTAATAATGAAATTAGAAACGTTTAAGTAGGTACTTTAATAATATTTTTTTTGACTACCCTTTTTCTAAAAGTTCACGTTATTATCGTAGGTATATGTTAAAACTTTGTTGCTCTGGCGCTTTTTGTTTTGAAGTTAGGTATATAGGCTGCCTTTAAAAATCAATGGCCAGCCAATTATTTTTATCGAACATTCTTATAGTATGTTTGATATAGATAAGTATAAAAGTGTAATGTTTACTTAGTAGGATAATTTTTATGTACAACCGCAAAACGCTACAATGCAGAACACAAAAAACATTAGAAAGACATACCCGAAAAAGAGCAGACATGAAAACAGAATTATCTTGAATCGTCGCCAATCTAACAAATTGCTTTCGGCGTCGCTTAGACCATTTTTATGTCGTTAGTTTTAATCACCCTGAAGCTAAAGTACTAAAGTTGGCAAATACTCTTATAAAGTAATAAGTTCGTAACGTTCAAGGTCTTTTTTGAAAATTTTTTGGCATGTATCCGATCGTGAAAACAATTTGTTGGGCAACGAAGAGCCAATATCAGCGAATATTTGTGTCATTGCACGCACTCGTCTCATTGGTGATGCGGATCATGATTTATTGAAAACAGAATTAGTCATTCACGAGCTTTCCGAGTCTGTTTACTATTTGACTTTCTGCTACCGAGTGCTTTGCTTACCTAGACAACATCTGTTACTAATCATTTAATACGTTTGAGATTTTCTGCATCTTTTGCTTACGGAAATATCTTAAGCATATGTATAGATATACTTATTATAACAATGATGGTTACACTTTTCTTGTTATATACATATAACATTAGCTATAAACACATCAACAATAACTATATAATTTACGTTTCTCAACGTCATTATCTAGATAGTACAAAATAGACCTAGTTCCTGCTTTTGCCTTAACCTTATCTGAATGGAGAACTGTGATTTAAATTTTGTTCATGTACCTTTATAAGTAAAACACACCGACCACAGCATTCTACGGCGAGTAACATCAAACATTTAAGGCGTACACGGTTAGTGCCTTCTATTTTTAACCATGCATTTGCCCGACTACGCCACTCAACCTTCGTTCCCAGCTGAACGTTTCGCATTTCTCCAGATTTTACATCAGCCGTGAAGTAAATCAACAATTCAATGATATCAGGTAAATTATTGAACGATATCTTCTCTTTATCAATACATAGGATTAAACAAAGTCGCTTTCTTCTGTCTGTCCTTATGTATGTTTAAATATTTAAAACTACGCAATCGATATTCATGCGACTTTTTTATCAGATAGTCCTCTATCTGGAAAACAGTTCACCGTATAACAATTTTTTTTAAAAAAAGTTGTAGAGAATTTTGTATCCAAAAATATTGATAATGAATATAAATAGCAAAAATTCCATAGGAAATGAGAATTTTTGTCACCTTTGACTCTTAAATTTAATAGTTTACCTAATAGTTGCGTACGCCGCATGTGTTATGTACGTAGGTTTTGAGACAACTTTTAAGGTATATATGTTACGGCTAATACCCGAAGTGCGGCTACACCTAGTTTAAGCCGGTTAGAACTAGGTGTAGCCACTTACTCTTGGTTAAACCTAGTAGGAGCCGATTGTTTTCGGGTAAAACTAGGTCTATCTAATATCATTCCGGCTAGAACTAGTTCCAGACTATCCATGGTTGTACTTGAATGTAACGATAGGGGGTTATACAAATCATATGGGGGGATCATTAACACGTAACAGCTGATAGCTCTAAAGTGATGACGTAGGGTCGATAAATTTAAAAATCGATATCCTAGTCAATAGAAATATAAAATCAATATCTTGATTATAAATAGTTCAAATGAAATGAATTTTTAATACATTAATTTAAAATTAGGTATTCTTTGGGATCCTTAAATATGACCACGCTTTTCTGTTACACATTGTATTATGTATATATTTTCTCTACAATTTTGAGCTAATATTTTGGATGAAAAAGCGCATATTTTGCATTAATATGGTGTCCATATTAATCCAAAATATGCGCTTTAACGATATGGCAAAGGTTTATTTTTTTAAAGCGTCCTGGCACACTTTTAATCTTTCAATCAAATCTTGCCCAGTTTGTATGTAAGAAAGGTACCTCAAAAAATATTTTCGTAATTTAACTTTAGCACTTCGTATTCGTGTTTACTATATATACATCAATAAATCAGCGCAAAGTTTCATCTTTATAGCTGTAACCTTTAATACTATACTTTAGGACGGACAAGACGATATACTTAGTTTTAGTAGTGAAAAGTTTCGTCATGCCTTCCAAGGCTTCAGAAACCGATCGTTATGAAGATGTAGGTAATTTACATCGCTGAAGTTTAACCAACAACACAGATCGTAAATCATAAATAAGAACATACTTTATATCTTAGTCAACGAATGTTTACGTGAGACGCCGGATACTAGTAAATTATGTTCATTTAATAGGTGCATTGCATTTTGCATCTAGTTTAAAGGTGTCTTTGAAAAGGGGAAAACGTCCAAAAGTCCAATTGATTCCTTCTTAAATGCTTGACCTTATAAGGTAGGTTAAAAGAAAACTACGGCTAAAACAGCAGAGCATTGTATAGAATTTTCGAAAAAACTATCCTTTGGTTTAATTATAATGGACGGTTACAACTTACACCTATAGTAGTTATATAGGTGTAATATAATAAAAGATAGTTTATTACTTATATACCTACCATAACTCTACTACAGTTATACTGGTAAATACTATTTGGATCAGAGCCTTGTTTACGCATATGGATTAAGTGTATCTAAACTGCTTGCTTTGATTGACTGCACATATTATAACCACGTAGTAAAATATAGTGATAATGACAGCGATTGTGTATCTGTATTGTGTAATGTGTATTGGGTGTGTGTAGTG
>DWAJ01001004.1:0-25745 GCA_018238005.1 Eurema mandarina
GTCCTTCAAAGCAAGTCAGTCGAGGACCCTATTGTCAGGTCGTCCTCAGGGCATCTGAGTCATACGCAGTCGTCGTTAAGAGGGCATTGCTCACTTGGCTACTCCCCCTGTTCACCCGTTGCAACTTGGAAACAAAATAATACATTCTGAAGCCTTATTGTTTAACGCCCTAGTTATATTGTCTCACTACCTAAATCGACATTGCTAATTGAATTCATTGTTCTCCATTTGAGGTTTCTAACACTCTTTAATTTACATAACCCGATTTTTAAACCGCAGTGCATTAAATAATATCATTGAATGAAGCTGAAATTTAGATGGTTTAAATTTACAGTGGACTAAACTGTTAGAGTATCTTTAAATATAGAAAAGATACTAGCAGGTCGGATGACATCTATAATAAGATCACGAGAGACCAATGAAACGTACGACGACGATTGCCCGAGCTTTTGTCGGTTGTTGACTTCCACGCATCTTATAATTAATTCATATAAATTACTTTTAAATGACTCCCTCATATAAATTTTGTGTTTCGGATTTTAATACCTTGAGTAATTTCAATCCGCCTTGTCTGACAATCAAATATCTGTGTTATAGTGATTTTCACTCTACAATCATATATTCTTTTCACTCCGATATGTAAATAATCCTCAAACAATGTTGTTATTGTTATTAGCTGTGCCGCTTACAAAGCCTAATAAAATATACTAAACTGAATTCATTCAAGGCGTTTCGGTAGTTCAGCTATTGTTAATCATAATAACTGAAACTGTATGTAGGTCGGTCGGGCCGCTCTATTTGTTACAGTGGCAAATTTGTTAGTCGACCTCGAACGGATCACTACGTGTGCCATATCTTATCAACTGTCGCTATGGAAAAAATTGACCATTTGTAAAAGTTCGATAAATTCCATCAATATTTTTATTATAATCCTTGAGTTCGACATCAGAAGTTTACCATTATTTATTGTTCATCGTACTTCGTTTTCGTCACTGATAAGAGAACTCATGCTAAGAGACTTTTTTTTTCCATTGTTTATGACCGTTTGTGACATTGTTTCCTTTAAAAACAATTATTAAACGAGGAACGAACTGCTCCTGTCACTTTTCGGGTCGTCTTTTTATCGACATCTTCGGTTTCTGGGTCAGGCCGATTAATAAAATTAATGTAGCCTACTTTCGTTAGTGTCTTGTTTAAGTTTCCTGTCCTGACTGTGGCAGATGACAATTTACTTAGCAGTTTATGCTTTTGTTCTGTTCTTATTTTGTTGCAAACAATACATGGGACGACTTATGTCGGTCTGGTTGACCTCAAGTATGACGTACCTTGCGGTTTCCGGTAGGCCATTATCGCATTCAGTTGTGGTCTAAGGCCACCCGAGACCCGGTGAGGCCCTATCGAGCCTGAATGCTCCTTTTTCAAATCACGTACACATGTACAAATCGTTATTTTATCGTTATAAAATAACTTTAACAAAGGATCCAGCAGCATTAAATGCTATTACTCTGGAAATCTGGAAGATTCATCTGATCACATTAGGTTTCTGACTATATTTTATTTGTACAAATATTTAAAGCAACTATCTGACAATCAAATTTTGATTCATATTGTTAAACCCTTGATGGTATCATAGAAATCCCCATGTAGGTAGGTATTAGGGGCCCCCATATAGGGCCGGATTGGACCACGTTGTTCGTCCGCCGTTACTAGGCAACAGGCTATCGCATTGTCCTTTAATTTAAGTTACATAACGAATTCTATGTCATACTTATTATAAAAGTTAAATTTAAAATTATAAATTATGTTTCTTGTTTCTGAACATGTTCATGATAAACCGACACTAGATATTATCAATGTCTCAAAAATAAAGTAAAGAAATACAAAGAATCGTTGTAATAATGTCTAACATTTGAATTGCCAGAATAAGATAAGAAGAAACTTTGTATGTAAGTTGTGTATGTGGTAGTTATGAAACAGTGCGTGTAGTTAAGTGTATAAAGTTTTAGATGGGATGTGGCCATATTTGAAAAGATTTTAAGTTTTCTAGTTGTGAAATAATTAAGAAATTAAAAAATTCTGGTTGGTACTAAATTGTCTGGATACCGGTTTGGATGGGCTCGGGCACATGCAACCGGTTGGCGTCACCGCCGCAACGCATGTATGATCGCAGGATATTGTGTTCGCCCTGTGACTGGTCAGATAGCACGCAGCTGCCGCGGCGCGTCGCTCGAACAAAGCAACACGCACCCTATGAACTGCTATGAACGGATGCAGCATGGTGATGAAACTGACACACATTCTAACGTGTATTTGGTAATCGAACTCCAGCTCGTGAAAGTCTCACAGGACGGCCGTTTCTCGTATTGTACAAGTCCTACTTTAACATGACATCAAATCTTGAGGCTTTACGTTCACTTTTTCGTTAAAAGTAGGTTTAACGAAGATTTGCGCTTTGTGTGCGCGTAATTCACTTTATATTTTGTGGCCTAGTTTTGAGTGAAACTGTGCCCGCTGATTGGCATATTACGCTGTTGCTACATTAAGCATTATGTTTTATGCGAATAAGCATCTATTATTTTAGCTTTCCGCCTAGGTATATCTAGTATATCTGCAGTTTTATATAATTGCGCTGCTTAATATATGTTTTGAACATTTTAATACAACAAGACAAATGACATTGTCAAGTTTTCATTTGAACCTTTTATTTGTCGGCTAAAATAGGTATGGTTATGCAATTAACTTTCACAACTTGAATATTAGTTTCAAATATTGACGAATGTGAGCATACATTTAATTCATTATAGCTAATAAGTAGAACGGGGTTATTCATCAATGCCCCGACCTTCGCTGATTTTGATCGTCCTGCTTCGTGTAGCTACGGAAAAGAGCAGTGAGTATTGCTAGGTTGCACTCGCAAAGACCTCGCAATTCGCACCCTGACTCTCGAGGTGTTCGTCGCGGCTGTGGCCTACGTCGACCGCTTTCCGGTTTCCTCCCTCGTCACAAAAAGACATTGAAGCGAGCAGTATTAAAAAGAAATCGCTCTATAGAATTATCACGTGAAATTTATCATTGTCACTACGTTTACAGGTGTCTAGTTGTAAATGAGTCGGTTACTAATCACTTATGGTAATTGTAAGTTTTAATTTAGGTAATGCACTTTTTTATGTTGCTTTTATTAACGTTTTTAACTAAACCATTTCAACAGACAGTTCTGGGTTAAAATTATACGACGAAATAGATCGATGCTGATTAAATAAATAAGACATATTGAAAGGAAACTATAGGTCATGTTACGAAATAAACTTTAACCTTGGTTGTTGGTTCTTGATGCACCGGAATCATGAAAAATATGATCTGCTTGAGTTATATTGCGTGAATATATACCAAATTCTTTTGAATTCGATTTTCAGTATATGTTTTCGCTAAGTGTATTCTGGCCTTTTTATTAAGGAGTAAAATAAATGAAGGGCAACGTATTGCAGGCTCGCGTCGGGCAGTGAGTGTGGCGGTGGAGGGTCGGGCGGCGGCGCGCCCGCTCCGCAGTCGGCGCGCGTGTCGTCCAACGGCGCCGGGGGCATGGCGGTGAGCCGCGTGCCCAGCCCGTTGCACGACGGGAACACGCCCGTCGCTGAAAACTGGTGCTTTACGCAGGTAACAACACCACGTCCATGTCATACACGTCTATTACATACACAGAATAATGCAAGTAGAGCCGCAATATGAGCACGCAAAGTGAAGCCATTTCAAGGTAGACAATTTTGTCTACTTACCATCGCCTTAGTGCATTAAATTTTTCCACATTTATAGGGTAAATTTCTTATGGCAACAACATTATCGGTTGGCTTGTATGCGGTTTTGGGATTAAATTACGGCGGAGCGATTAGTGAGGGACTATCAGTACCTATGCGTTATACGTCCATGAAAGTCTGTCCCTATGTATGTTTAAATCTTTAAGACTGCAACCGATTTTCATGCGGTATTTTTTAATAGATAGAGAGATTCAAGAGTAAGGTTTATATATGCGTGCGAAGCCGGGGATGGTCGCTAGTATTATAAATAAACTGCGCTTAGAACCAGATTTCAAACTTTTAACCACTCTTTAAATTCCTTTTAACTTTTTTGCTGTAAAGGGAAGAAAAATTAGCTATTCGTTTTCTTTCTCAAATCAAACAGACAGAGTTACTTTTGCTTTTACGATATTACTCGTATTTTAAGTATTGGTGGTTTATATAAAAATCTAAATCGTTATTGGTTAAAAAGGCATTAAAAATTGGTGCAGGCTAGGAATAAGACATTCACTGGTACCATGATCCACTGAAGGAATTATGGAAGAATCTAAAGGGGTAGGATGGCAAAATGACGGGTTGAAAAATAATTTAAAGAGACGAAAATATTGCAGTATTCTCACAGTAACATAGTACTTCTACACTATAGTAATTATTATTAATTCTGTTAATCCCAGATGTATCTGGTAATACATATTTTCCTTGTTGCAAAAAACAGTTAAGACTCTCACAGGACACTCCACAGTTATTAATTTAGTTTTTTTTAAAATATATTTTTCAACTTTGGAAAACAAAACGTTGAACTGTAAACTGTTCTGAAAAGGATTCTATAATGAGAATTAATTTTTAAAATAATATTGTCAACTTACAGTTATTATTCTAAAGTTATCAACATGATTGCTAAAATTTAATTTCCTTGTATGTTGTGTGACTTGTGGGTAGTGGGTACGGCGATAACACGTGTGAGATATTTCAATCGATGATGAACACGAGCGTTGGTAATTTCCTTATACAATAGCTGCCCACTCGTAACTAAGAGTACCACTTACCTGCTTTTGATGTTATTTTAATGTTTCATAGTGCTAAGGTATATTAAGAAAATTCTTATTGAATCGTTCGTATTAAACGAAATCGGAATAAAGGATTTGTAGGAGATTATAGTATTTATTTAACTTATATGAATTGTATAAACAATTAACGTACAAGATATTTCTTTGAACGGTACAATGACAGTGCATTTTTTGTAAATAATTTGGTTGAGATTACAGTGGAGCGTCTGAACTCCAAATTACGCTTCGAACTTGTTTCCTGTCAAACTTTAGTTAGAAAATGTAGGAATTGGAACGACCGTTGCACGTCAACGACGACCTGGTAATGCTTTTTTGGTACTTTTTGCCAAAAATCTATTTAGTTCGCAATATGTAACGGTTCTTTTTATGAGACTAAGCGGAACGGCTACTTATTTAGATCCTACACAAGTTGAAATCCCATTTCTCGAGTTCGTTGAGATTATAACGGTTGTTATCTGATTCATGGTTATATATAATTAAGCGTCGTTTTAATTAATCAGTAATCGAGACTATTGTGTACTTCCTGGTACGTTTGTGGAATATTAACACGTGCCAAGGCTCCTCGCAACTACTTGCGACTGTGGGAATCTACGACGCATTTCCATGTACCTATTTATTTACTCGATAAATTTAAACGATGGTAATAATTATTGCGTTTCCATAATATAATTTAGACTTATATATAATACAGCAATATGCGGCACATCTATTGTTTGTTTTAAGTACATAAGTACGATAAGGTATATCAAGTACGTACGACACCAATTGCGATGGCAATGTTAAATTATCGAATGTATATATAACTTTATCTTTACTAAATCGTTCTTGACAAATGAGTTCCTGTTCCGATAGTATAGTCATGGACGTTACATACAAGCTATATAAACTTCTACAAAAACTGAAGCCACGTTACTCCTACTGGGTTTCGCAAGTGGTATTGGTGTTCGGAATCGGGGATGATGCGGGCGGCCTTGGTATGGGTCGGTGACCGGGCGAAGACCTTAACAGCACCGTAAGCGAGCTGGCAATCCAAGCAACGGTCGGGGGCAACGACCAGGGACCAAGCGTCAGACTCACCTAGTCCGGACCTTACAAGCATGCTCCTAAAACAGCTAAACAGACTATTAATAATTATATAATAGCTAGACTAGAGTAAATATTGCCTATCACGTGCGATTCCAAAATCACTACTATGTACAGAATGCGTAATTGCTATTTTAACTTCTGGAGTTATAGATTTTATTAATATTAAAGTACATATTGCTAACGTTACGTAAGGTTACAAATTACCGAAACTTGAAATATTTTATGTAGCAGAATAAAATATCCCTTTGTCGCTTTTCTGAAGTATCTAATGAATTCTCTACAGATATACTTTGGAAAAATAAAATATGTATATACTTCTTTATTTCTTGAAATTCGCATACAACGTATTAGTGTATTGTATAGCTTTAAACACTCTATCACTGCAAGCTAAGAACTAACCTTGAACCTTGGCTGCGGTACCGGCGTAAAAATTTTATTTGTAATAAATGAAGTCGTAAAACGGCTTCTAAGCCACCGCTTGCGATACAGTTTATTGAAGTTAATTGAGGACACCTTACAAAATGTTCACGCATTGGTTCCAATAAATGTAAAAAGGGGTTAAGTGCTTGTTTTTTTGTCTAAAAGTGTTTAAAAACTAGATACAAAGTTGACGCATTTTTTGTTAAAGCAATTGCCCCCTTTGCTTTTTCAAACATGAATTTAATTTTTAAATATATTTTAGACACACATTATAAATGCATTTTAGTTGTTCTGTTCGCTAAGCCGTTGACAATTTAATATATGACTGTGAAAAAGGCAATCCAATAAAAGCTTACGTACTTAAGGTATTTTTAGTTACAAAATGTCATTTGCGTCCTAAGCGTTTGTCTGAGAATAGCTTATCTCCCGCCAATAGCTTTAAATATAATAATGACGTCACATTCGATTGTGATTGTAACGTCACTCGCTATAAAACCAATTTATTGGTTTTTCGAAACAAAAGCGTGATGTGTAAATAAGGTTTAATCAAGTGCAGTAATAACAACAATCTTTTTCTCTTGTTCCAGGTGAAGGTGGTTAAGTTCAGTTACATGTGGACAATCAATAATTTTAGTTTTTGTAGAGAAGAGATGGGTGAAGTGTTAAAATCATCGACATTCTCAGCTGGTGCTAGTGATAAATTAAAGTGGTGTCTTCGTGTTAATCCAAAAGGACTCGATGAAGAGAGCAAAGACTATTTATCGTTATATTTATTATTAGTGTCGTGTAATAAGTCAGAAGTGCGTGCAAAGTTTAAGTTTTCAATATTAAACGCGAAACGGGAAGAAACGAAAGCGATGGAGTCTCAGCGCGCCTACAGATTTGTTCAAGGCAAGGACTGGGGCTTCAAAAAGTTTATAAGAAGGTAAGTATTTTGTGTTATAAAGATTCAATAATATTTATTATGTATACAGTTTTATTATATCATAAATGTCATAGATAGTTAGATGTGAGGAGGGTGTATGGATATACAGCACACCCCCATACTACTTAATGGATTTGACTAGAACTCGAGATGCAAGTACATGGATATGATACAGAACAAAAACTACGAGGTAAAAAAGCCTAAGGGCGTGGCTGGTACATAACACACACACACAATATACAGAAAAGTATACAAATGTCAACTAAATATTTTGGTGCTGCATTTTAGGTGCAAATCTTGTATTTTGAAAATAATAAGTAGATTTGTAGGGTACTTATAATTATAAACAGCTTCTATAAATTATTCTATTGCATTAACTGTTTTTTTCTTTGTATAAAACATTCACAGTGTGGGATTAAAAATTGTTATAATAATGGTTGAACTAAAGAATAGTTTAAGAATTTCCATTTAGTCTCAATTATTATTGGATTAATTTAAGCTTGTTACAGCCCTAGACAGCTTTTTTCAATAATATTTAATATATCACAATATTTTATTTATATCAAATCATATGTAAACGATTTGTGCTTTTTGAGTTAAGTTTATCAAGAAATAATTATTATAATACCACTGAATATTGAAAACATTAATAATGAGAATGGTATATGTCCTTGATACGTATAATGCTTCCTACACTCTTCTTATCTTTTTTATATTATTATTAATATTAACATGTATCAGATTATTTGTATATTCGATTGAAAGTGCGTGTATATACATAATATAATTGCCTTAAAATAATAGCCAACCAAGGCTGCTTATTTTGTAAGGTAAAACTACTTTTGATATTGTTCTTACCATATGACCAGGCATCCGCATAGTAAGATAATATTAGCATAACATAATAGATATAATATACCGGAAACATTTACAAAATATCGCTAACGTTTTTGCACGTTTACTCTACCACGCCAGAACAAAAGTTCCATGGTCTATAAAAATGAATCTTGAAAATTTTCTTGCTAGATCAAACCTTAATCACTCAACATACTCAATACAAATATTTACTTGGATTTACAACAATGCTAGCAAAATTTCCATGTCAATAAATGCAAAATCACGTTTACAGATCGGATTATGCACTACAAACATTAACTATCCTCCTAACCGCAATCGCATTTAGCTCTTTATCAATTGCGCAATTTAATAACCTGCGCATGATTTGATAAGAGAACACGTATTGTATATTGGGTTCAGATAGTTATCTTATAGATGAATGTATACTATATTTAAACTAACTCTATTGAATTTGGAAGCAATGGAATAACTACATACTTGAATGATTCGTAAATTAGAAATAAAACCATTATATGTAATTAAAAAAAAACTATAGAGCCTCTAGTATTTGAATTGAAATATAAAGCTGAGTACATATTATGTGTATAAATAAATAATTATGACAGAATACTAAATATCATTATAATTTATTATAAACGGTAGTTTGGAATTGAATGTTTTCCGTCATTAAAATATATCTTTACGTTAATAGAGCTATATCTTTACAACCTTTTGACTTTATAATACTCTTCCTATGGCGATGTTACAACAAGGACAAAAAGATAAAAGAAATGCGTAATATGTAAGTGTAACAAAAAAGTATGTATATAATTTTTTAATTTAATAACATTTTACTTCTTGTCCTTTACAGAGATTTCCTGTTAGACGAAGCAAATGGTCTCCTACCGGAAGACAAACTGACGATATTTTGTGAAGTGTCAGTGGTAGCGGATAGTATAAACATTAGCGGGCAAAGCAACGTGGTCCAGTTCAAAGTGCCCGAGTGTCGGCTGTCCGACGACCTAGGAGCTCTCTTCGACAGTGAAAGATTCTCTGACGTTACACTAGCGGTCGGCGGCAGGGAGTTCCAGGCGCACAAGGCGATATTAGCAGGTAAATTGTTACATAGCACTTGTACAAATAATTTGAAAATCGATTTTTCGATTCTATTTTTCGCGAGTCAAGACCCAAGGGCAAGGTAAAATTGGAATCACTGAGATAGTGTTCGAATATTGCATCCTAATGTTACGTCACGATTGTATGTGCGCATTTCACTGTATGAATCAGACTATATGAATCTACTATTATATCTATCTATGACTATAGGATGATGAATCTTTAGAGTTATTCATTTTGAACGAACTTTCAAACTATTTCGGGCAAAATAACAGTTATTAGTTATGAAGTCTTCATAGAGATCTTTTTATTGCGGGTTTTATATAACATTTTTGATAATTACTTTAAGACGGAGATCGGAAATGATGTAGTTTCGTTATAATGCAATTTATTTGAGTTTTCTGTAACGTTTTCAGCGCGAAGTCCCGTATTTGCGGCGATGTTTGAACACGAAATGGAAGAAAGGAAAAGAAACAGGGTGGACATCACGGACGTCGACCACGAAGTGTTGCGGGAAATGTTACGCTTCATATACACGGACAGAGCGCCAAATCTAGATAAAATGGCCGACGATCTACTAGCCGCCGCAGATAAAGTAAGAGAATTATTATTCTTTATTAAATAACTAACTAAACACTGCATGCTTGATACTAAAAAAATGTCTTTGATAATAGCCTATTGAATGCGATTATAATATGTAGGTAATCAATTAAGATTTTAATTCAATTAGATAGATATGTAATTTTTAATGTTAGATATGTAATTAACAAAATAAAAAAACAGCATTTTTTACTAGCCTCAGCTATTTTTGAGTCTAAAAATATATTATAGTGAATCTCAAAAATTCTCATTCAGTCAACTAAACTTTTTACTATATAATAATCTTAGAACCCTATACTCTTTTTGCATATATCTTATGTTGTTATTATATAACTTTTCAGTACGCACTGGACAGATTAAAAGTAATGTGCGAAGAGGCTCTGTGTTTAAGTCTATCCGTGGAGACAGCAGCCGACACCCTCATACTGGCTGACCTACATTCTGCGGACCAGCTCAAGGCACAGACCATAGATTTCATTAACACGTAAGTACCTTTATATTATTATTTATGATTTATGACTAGCCGCCAAGTTCCGGTTATCGTGGGTATACTGGGATAAAAAGTAATACGGTGTGAATTTAGGGTCTAATTTACCCGCATGCCATAGTTCATCTCAATCTAACTTGTAGTTGTTTTTATGAAAAGGAACAATTATCATCATACATATATATTTACAAGTTTTTGCATTGTTATAATTTTTTTTATTCTATATCCCTTGTTTTTATTAATGTTGTTAAAACCTAAACAGGTTACTCATTATTATAAAAAGAGTGTACAAATGAATTATACTGTCTGTTAGTCATAAGCAAAAATAATTTAACCTTACAATATAATTCATTGATATCAATGTTCTGTTAAATGATAAGATACTGTGTTTTAAACAGGAAGGATTTGAAATGTTTGATATATGATAGATTACACCCATTTTATGAATAACTTTCAAGGTTTATCCATTATCACTAAGTTTCAATTGTTGTTTTGAATTGATGGACGAAAATGACTCTTCACTTTTTGCTGCGGTTTACATTCGCAATATATTTGCAGATAAAGTGGATTATAATTGATAAAAAATGGTTCCTATCAATACATTAGTTTTGCAGCCTTTAAAAAAAACCCAATGATACATTTCGTAAAAACGAGTGAAATTATAATATTTTTGAATGGAGCGGTTATTGTGCAATACATAACATTAAAAAGATTTTATTTTTTAAAGTGTTGTGGGTATATTTCAGGAGTCACGCGACGGACGTGATGGACACTACTGGTTGGAAAAACATGATATCGTCGCACCCTCACCTCATAGCGGAGGCGTTTCGCGCGCTCGCCACCCAGCAGCAGCAGATTCCCCCCATCGGGCCGCCCAGGAAACGAGTGAAACAGGCCTAGTGTTGCCAGCCGCACGTCACCCGCCTCTATACCAAAGACACTCTGAATGGCGCCATTTTCGAATTCTACGCCGGCTAGACCCGACTCCCGCGCTGTCCGCTTGTTGACGGTGACAGGTGACAGTTGACAGTTGACACCTCCGTCCCGCCCTGGTTCCTTCGACAAAAATCTAAGTGTGGAAAGCAATAAATAAAAGAGAATATTTTTAACCATATGAGCTACAATGTACGATCTGTGTTGCAAGATAATATTACTATATGTTGTCCAACCATATTATTAAGTAGTAAATTTTCATTTAACCCTAACTGGGGCTCAACACATACAGTTTTTTTTTCAGTCTATGGTAGAGCAGAACAGAGAATCTGTAACTATAGCAGACAAACTATTCAATGAATGCCAGGGTGCATCGCGAGGAGTGGATTATTGTCGGTCGGTCGTCATCCATGAAGGAATTGAAGAGTCATTCATTGCCAACTGGCGATGTACTATTAGTTTTATACCTTCCGTACCGTACAATATAATAGACTAGTGTGAGATTGGCCGGTGGTTGTGTTCGTATGATATATTGTGTTGTGCTGTGAATCTGAAGGATTCGTGTTCACTTTGATTGATCTCAAGACGATATTCGGTCCGTATGTGTTAATTTGTCGCGGTCGAGAGCACCGCTTTTATTGATTACATATTAATGTGTACGTTAAACGCTGGACGCTTTTTGCGCGTTGTAGACTTTCGAAGTAGGCTTGGATTTATTAAACTATTTTATGTATGTCGTTTCTGTGAATGTTTTATGGTTATGTTTTAATGTAAATTATTGCTTGTATTCAGTCTAATGTATATTTAAAATAGTGTATATGTCATGAAATATTTGATTGAAAATTTCCTTGTATTGGCTAACACAATATCGAGAAAATGATTGAGCTTGTTTTCATGTTATTTTATTAGTAATTGTATCTTTAAAATGATTTAAAATGAATGAATTAGAAACGTTTAAAAGTAGGACTTTGGATCATATTTGAAGTAGTGTGGTAATTGAATGCAATATATCTACATAAAGTTGTGTAACATAGTTTTGTACAATATTGTTTGGATTGAGGTCGTGTGAATAAATTTGCGATCGAAATCGCACTTTGACCCAAATACTGCGCCTTACTGTACAAAGCTCTGCAACATTGGCTTAGAAGTTAGGCGACTCGAGTGATTGTAATAAGTCTATTGAATTGTTGGTGTTGTATATAGATGATCTACGATCCCACCATTAAACTATAATATCTAAGTACTAAATTGTAAGGTTATGCAGACAACACCATAATAATATTATTTGTCTGAGTTTGTCGGTGTTATTCCAAGGACATATTGTGATTTTCATTTGTAAGATTATAATAGTATTTAACGAGTCTTGTTTGAATTGGCAAACATTTGAATGAAATTTATCAATATTTATGTTGTTGGATTGTTTGTCAGTTTTCTTGTCTTTCCAAGTCATTTTATAATAAAACACACTTCATTTATGCTCACTTCCGCTCATTAATGAAAAAACTATTTTTTTAAACTTTATCAGTCTTATTCCTATTTATATTAAGTAATAATAACTGTTGCCTATTAATGAAAATGTTCACATTTCGTATATAAATGAAGGGAGAATGTACCAATAAATATATGTAATAGGATTACAAGCCGATATGTAAGTAAAATACTGTGGCCAATAAAGTTTATAATACCATTTTGTACCCACTATCCATAATAGCTGACAGCTGTATCATGTAATATGATAGTTACGAAACAATTGTCAGAAGTAATAACTGTGATTTTCGAAATTGTCAATAAGTTGAGGAAATAAATGAAATGAAGTAATATTATTATTGGATTTTTATTTAGATTTATCAATCCAAGTATTGAAGTATGACTACAATTATTACAACAAAGTATTGCTTATGTGGTTACAAATAAGCCATTGATTAATAATTAATAATTCGTACCCATTTACAAAGATTAATATTCAATGTTGAATACATCTTAATTTTTAACCAAACATTTGGTTCCTGGCTCATTCATATCTACAAATTATAAGACTTCAGTTGCTATCCAGCCAACTACACTCAATTGTCGACTGTAACAATTTTATTAATAGTAAACATTTCAAAGATACGTTTTGCCCACCTTTATTAAACTCATAAGATGAGAGTGTTTTCGTGATATGTATTAAACTAGTAATTATCGGCGTAGCCCAAACATTAGATACGGTTCTTCGCCCTTATGTCGACATTTTTAGCATTACAGTTATAGACACTGAAACATTTTTTAGTTAACAACTATCTGTTGCCCGCGACTCCGTTCGCGTGGACTTTCATATATACCTTGACCCCCCCCCCTTCCCTCATCTCTTAGCAAGGATTAAATAAACGAGGTAAGTTTTTAAAATAAAAGAAACTAGATAGTATTCACAGTAGTTTAAGCGATTCGATAATGCCTAGCTTATTTGTTCACTTATGTTGCATCTTAAAATATAATTGCAAAAAGTAAATTATTTCGATTCATATAAAATCCTTTATCGAAATCATCGGCATAATTTATTTGTTTTCCCAATGGAAGTGGAGCCCAAGAGAGGATTTCCCGACTTTGAGAGGCGCGTCAGATTAATATACAGGGGGATTACTTGTACCCGTTCAAGTACCTCCACCAAATATGTGCCCCGTATATAGTGCTGCAGGTGTAGGATACAGGATCAGATTAGTAAAAAAAAATTGATCATCAGACATTCTCGAGGCTCGAGAGCGTCAGATTATTATGAGTTAATTATTATAATAGTACAAGAAGTTGAGTAGTAATTTTTTGTGAGTCTATGACTGTGTAGCGGCTCAATTACGCTAATAAAAATTGGGACTTAAATAAAAGATGAAGACACGACCAGTCTATTTAATTGCTGTGTACCAACTGACAATACATAGTGCTCTTAATGCTAAATACACAATACCATATATAGGTTGTGCACACGGCACATGACTTCCCCCTTTTTAAAAAAAAAATATATTATTATACATTACAAAACCGTTATGAGTAATAGACAAGAAAAAAAAAATTAAATTATAAAACAGTTATTACAATTAAATAATAAAACAGTTTAAAATAAAATATGATGTAGATATATAAAAAAAATATAATCTAACAATTAAACATGTACGGAATACATACGCTATGAAAGTTAAAAAAATTACGGACATACAAATCGCACTGTCGGCTTGACGAGCCGCCCGTATCGAGTTCGGTACGATTCACTGTTGTCATGTCCATCTATGTCCCTATGCACTCGGACATTGTTTGTCTTAAATTGCAATGCCTTATATGGGGAAGTATCTGAGTCTTCATACACTTGGTACGCCGGTTTTAATCTGTCTATTGAAATAGTTTTTATAATGCCATTTATTTTGACTTTGAAAAGTTTCTGGCTTCTTTCCACTACTTCATATGGACCCGCATACGGTGGAGTAAGGGGCTTGGTGACATGGTCGCAACGCACGAAAACGTGTGAGCATGAAGATAAAGCTGGATGGACGAATATATTTTCTTGCTTGTGCGGTCGTCTAGGTACGGCGGCAAGTTCTTTTATACGCATTCGCAGATCTTGTAGTAATGTTTCGTTATCCGGAGATGCTTGCCTTGACGGCTCAATAAAATCTCCGGGTAACTTAAGCGTACTGCCATAGACCATTTCCGCAGCAGAAATGCCCGTATCATCTCGTACGCTAGCCCTGAGGCCTAACAAAACAGTCGGTAACTCGTTTACCCAATTTTCGGTGTTTCCGCGCGCCATCAAAGCTGTCTTGAGTGTTCTATGCCACCTTTCGATCATGCCGTTGGCTTGTGGGTGATAAGCGGTAGTACGAATTTTTGATATGCCTAAATATTTTGCCAATTTACAGAAAAGATTCGACTCAAACTGGCGACCTTGATCCGTTGTTATTTTGGCGGGACATCCGAATCTTGTTATCCATTGCGAATACAATGCGCTCGCGACACTTTCTGCCGTTATGTCCTTTAAACATTGAATCTCGGGCCACCCAGTCGCCCTATCAATCATTGTCAAAATGTATCTGTAGCCGTGACAATAAGTTAGTGGACCGACAATGTCCATGTGCAAGTGCTCAAAACGGCCAGATACGGGGAATGAGCTGAGTGGTGATATCGTGTGGCGCTGAATTTTCGATTTTTGGCAATCAACGCAGGCTCTACTCCAATTGTTGATGTCCGAATTCATTGACTTCCAAAAATATCTGTTAGTTATCATTTTCCTAGTGGCGCGTGTCCCACTGTGACTAATTCCGTGAATCGCTTCGAAGGCTGTAACACGATAGCCAGGCGGTAAGTACGGGCGTGCGCACTCTTTAGACATTTCGCAATATATTGGTTCGCTGCAATTTTGATACGAGATGGCCTTGAAAATTAAATTTCTCGATTTCATTAAGAATTTCAGTTCTTCATCATTTTTCTGGGCTTCAGCTAATTTTTTATAGTCAATAGGGGACGGTAAATCTATCGTAGCGATTCTCGATAAGGCGTCGGCCACCACATTTTCCGAGCCGCTTACATGTTCGATTGAAGTACAAAATTGCAATATAAAATCGAGATGACGTAACCTTCTTGGTGTATCATTTTTACTGATTGTATTATTTCTAATGGTGTGTATCAAAGGTTTATGATCAGTATATACAGTTAATGGCCTTCCCTCTACTAGATACCGGAAATGTTTTATAGCCATGTATATAGCGAGCAACTCACGATCAAAGGTACTGTAACGTTGCTGCGCTTCGCTTAATTTTTGTGAAAAAAAACCTAGAGGCCTCCATGAGCTTCCTTCTCTTTGCTGAAGTACTGCACCGGCACATGTGTTGGAACAGTCAGTCATGATGGCAATGGGGGCGTCCTGGATCGGCAAGGCTAGTGTAACAGCACTTTGTAAGTTCTGCTTACACTGATCAAATGCTCTTATTGTTTCATCTGTCCATGGAATCAAGCTCTTGTCTTTTTTCTTAGTATTTAGTAAATATGTGTTCAACTTTGCATGTATATCTGCCGCGCCTGGTAAATGTCTTCTATAAAAATTTAACATTCCCATAAAGCGCCTCAACTCCTCGACCGTCTCTGGCCTTGGAAAATTAATTATAGCCTTGACTCGATCTTCTAATGGGCTTAATCCTTTACGAGAAACATGAAAACCCAAAAAGTCCAATTCTTCTTCTTGAAACACGCATTTGGATAAATTGATGGTTAGACCATACTTGCTCAGCCGCTCGAATACAAGCTTTAAATGCTGTCTGTGTTCAGATTCGGAAGATGACGCAATTATGACGTCATCAATATAAGTGAATAGAAAATTTAAATCGCGAAAAACCTCATTATTCAAAAATCTTTGAAACGTTTGAGCGGCATTTCTGAGCCCAAACGTCATTTTCGTAAACTCGAAAAGGCCAAAGGGTGTTGTGATTGCAGTTTTTTCTATGTCTTGTTCTGCTATGCTTATATTGTGGTAAGCTCTTTGCAAATCTAACTTTGTAAATATCTTTTTTCCCGCAAGCAGATAGGTACAATCCTGTATGCGAGGAATAGGGTACCTATCCGGCTTTGTAACTGCATTTAATCGCCGATAATCGCCGCACGGCCTAAGTTCGCCGTTCTTTTTAATAACCACGTGCAGTGGGGAAGCCCAGTTACTTTTACTCGGTCGACATATTCCCATGTCCTGCATCCGCTGGAACTCAGTTTTGACCTTGTTGTATTTATCAGGTGGTAAAGGTCGAGGGCGCGAGAATAAAGAAGGTCCTGCCGTCTCTATGTGATGGACGACCGAATGCCGTGGAGCGTCCTTAAAACACATAGGTTTTGTGATATCAGGGAACAATGCTAATAAATCACTACACTTATGGTTCGAGTCTATTGTTCGTATTGCAGGCTGTTCATTAATTGTCACTGATGCGATAACTGATAAACTTGTCACTTGGTCAATTAATTTTTTATTATACACATCTACAAGCAGTCTATGGTGGCTTAAAAAGTCCGCACCTAATATTGGTTGCTTCACATCCGCTATAACAAACGACCAACGATACGGTCGACGCAACTTTAAATCTAAGTCAATGTCTTTTACACCATAAGTTTTTATTTCGGACCCATTAGCAGCATAAAGAGTATACTTTTCACTACACTTATTGTCTTGGAAAGGTTTTTTTTTTACTGGCAACACTGAAATGTTCGCGCCTGTGTCCACAAGGAATCTTAAACCACTATTTCTATCAATAATACTCAGGCGTGGTACTGGTGTAATGGTGCATATCTCCGCCTCAGATTGCACCTTATTTAGTTTTCCGACTTATTTTCTCTCCACGAACACGGCTCCATACATTTCTTTGCTCGATTGCCGAAGCGGTAGTGATATACACAAAGCCAGTCAGCACTATCAGGCGCGCGCCGGCTCAGGTTACGGCCGCGGGATGCCGATCGCGAGCGGTGCCGACGAAAACTTCGATTAATATTTAGTCGTCTTGGCTCCATATTATTTATTCGAAGATTCAATTTGGCTATTTCTGCCAAAATTAAATCTATATGGTTATTATTTGAAGTACAAGCTTGAACCTCTGTGACATGTTGTGACCTTGCTGTCTCCATAATTTTATCGGCTATCGTGGCCAAATTGTCCAAATTTTTAATGTCCGTGACCGCTAACACTGCTCGTACGGAACTCGGCAGGTGACCTTGCCACATTATACATAAGGTCTCGTCTGGTACCTTTTCGCGAGCTAAATCCCTCATGCGACGTAGGAGCTGCGAAGGTTTTTGGTCACCCAACTCAATTTCACTTAACAGTTTTTGAAATTGCCGTGTTTCCGATTCTTCGTAAACTTGCAAAAGGCGAATCTTCAACGCGTCGAATTTCTTAGTCTCGGGTGGCTTCAATAAAATATCGCTCACTTGCTGAATGACATCTTTACCTAATTTGGCGACGATGAAATTATACTTTGCCTCGTCACTGAGTTTCTGAGGTCCCAATATAGCATCCACTTGGATGAACCACAGTCTTGGCTTGTCGCACCAGAAGTCTTGTATTCTCGACGAAACACTTATAGTTGCTAGGCCTGCCTCATTACCCGACTGCGCACCGCAAAGGAGGGTAATGTGGTCATCAGTCTATGTATGTATGTATGTATGTATGTTGTTCCTTTGAAACACTATACAGACTAAACGCCTGAGCCGATTTTTACAATTCATACGTCAATCGATTTCTCTTAGTCCTGCGAATGTCACTAAAGACATGGAATTAATAAAAAATCAAAATGGCGACCATAAGATTATTGTGAAAATGAAAAAAAATAATATCAAGTGGGATATTCTTGAATAGGGATTTAAAAAATATTAATAGTTTTCTTTGATCACTTTTCGATTAGAGTGACTATTTACTTATAAATAATTAATATATAATTATTAACAAAAACTTAGACCATCACGTTTGTACTTACTTACTTTCTACAATGCATTTAGGTTAAATTCCAATGAAATTGGGATGTAGTACTGATGCCGATAAGAATGCCCATCGCTATAATAGTTAGATACCGGATTGCAATCACTACACCAGTATTTGTGCATACAACGGGCCTGCAGTCGGCTTTTGCCGAATAAGTCAACAAGTATTGCCAGTGTATACGTATTTACCATACCATATTTACGTAATACATAATTAAGTCTATGGAATCATGCACGGCAAATTACTTATGGGGTACCTACATGTACAAAATAATGAACGTTGAGATCTGATCCAGGCTTTTGTAGCTCATCACGACTACTCACGGGTTCAAAATTCGTAGTGCTAGTACATTAGGCTGATGAAGAGAGACGTGTGTACGCGAGTGTCCTCCTACATTGACGGGGTTCGCAAAAATGCTAATATAATTATTTTATCTAGAATCGTAAGTCTGTAAATTTATTAAAGTTCTTTGTAAAATAAATATTAAATTGTAGCATCCATACATATTCTAAAAAAATACATAAAAATAAAAACTGCGACAAATTTAATCCGAGGTTTTAGGTAGGTTATTTTAGTTAACAAATCAATATACAAGTAGTGTTATACAATTGAGAGTAGATTACGTTTCTTATCATTCATGAAGAAAGAAGTCCAAATGTCGGATAAATGGTATTTTTCTTCTTTCTCTACAGGGCGTCTACCAGACGTCTATAGCTAGATTCATGTCCCCCAAGGATTCCCAGCAATAATAATTCACTTTGGCATACTGAGATGAACTCAGACTGAGTTAAACACTCGGGACAGAAAGGTTCGTCAGCTGCTTAACGTGCACCGTATCACCGTATCATCCGCGGTCATCTGTTATGAGACTGTTACATATCCCGCGTAAATGCCAGGGATCTCCACGACCGTGAGGTTTGCAGTCTTCGAGAACACTTCCTTAACGACGTGGGTGGGTTGAATCGTAACAATGTATCAGTTGACAAGAACCTAACGCTGCTTTTCTTAGCGAAAGAGAACTGATGCACCGTGAGTGCTAGGCACTCAGGATCGCAAGGAAGTGCGCAAAAGCAAGGAGCTTCAGTGTCAGTTTTTTCGGGCTCTAACAAGGCTTGATCCAGGCATGCTGGCCCATGCCTCGCCTCCGTGAACTGGCACTTGCAAAAATTACACGCACTTGGCTAATTATCAGTTTAACTTTAATTATAACGTGACTTTTTAACGATTCTTAACATAGCTTATGAGAAAATAAATTAAAAATGTTCAGACAATCCAGTGTTCGTGGTGCAGCGAGCGCGCGCGGGGATGTCTGGCCGCGACGACTACGCGAGAGTGTCTCAGTGTTGTGATGTGTGCGGATAAAAAAATCACATTAGGGCAGAGTGTCGTTTTGTTAATTATTATACCTGTCAAAAGTGTAACAAAAATGACATCTCAAAAGAGTGTGTAAAGTTAAGATGAGTGATTTTACGTTTCAGTTACGAACGACGACGATGATGGTTGATCTATTTATAATTGTGTATAAATAACTCACTAAAGGACGAACCGATCCCGCGTTAAGTATGTTTAAACTCTAAAAAATTTAAAAATCTGAAATTATTTGTGATATTGATAGCGGTAGTGCTGTGTCTATATTACCAGCTATATAAATAGCGTTCGGTGGCGACAACGTTAATTATCGCTTCAAGGCATGACGGGCAGTTTTTAATTTCTGCAACGAAGTTAGGATATCGCCTATGGGCTGTTTAACATTGGCGGTCATGATCCAAGGTCGCACTAAACTAATGACATTTTACGAAACGGTTTTATGTAGCTCGACCAGTACGGTAGGTATTTATTTATTTGTTTGGGTCAAAATTAGAAATGGAAATTTAAGTACCTTCCAGTGGTCAAATTGATCTGAAATTGCCGTTCCAAAATGGCAGACTATATTCGGTAGGCAATTTTATTAAATACTAAAAACTAGAAAATAAAAAATCGGTAAAAAAACTTTTAAGTTAAACGGTTCTATTTTATGTGCTCTGAAAACAAGAAAATAAATAAATAGTTATGTTAGACTAAAATAAAATAGAACAATACACAATTATTTTTATTATATACTAGCGACCCGCCCCTGCTTCGCACGGGTGCATTTACAGAATGTACTCATATACAACGTTCACAGCTTTTTTGTCAACCAGCGGTCGGTACCGCCGTGGCGCCGCAACAACTACGTCCCTGCATTTTAAATTTGTAATATCTTCGGAACTATTTACTTAAATTACATGCTGTAAAAAGCATATTGATCTATAATAAATGCACCATTTATTTAAGGTATTTAATTGGATAAGGATTAATGCTGTATAGTTTAAAATCACTTTGTAAATAACCATTTTTAGTAAAGGATTAAAAATGGTCATGGTGGATTATTCCTGAGAGATAGACATATGCCATCGCGGAATTTTTTGTAGAACTTTTAAAGGTGGACAATACTGTAGTACAATATTTTGGTCTATCTCGTAGGGTTTAGCCAGCGTTTGCAATATAAGCGCAAAAAAAGTTCTTATTTGCGCATCACATTAGAAACCTCTAAATTTATCAGTCTTTCTCAACTATATTATCCATATAAACCTTCCTTAAGAATCACTCTATCTATTAAAAAAACTGCATAAAAATCCGTTGCGTAATTTTAAAGATCTAAGCATACATAGGGACAGACAGACAGCGATAGCGACTTTGTTTTATACTACGAGTATGTAATGATGATGATCCTTGTGGCACAAATACCTAGATGTAGGTAATAATGCAAATATCTAAATCTATTAAAATTTTCATCATTTAAATTCACGAACCATATCGCGGACGGTGACTTCCTGAAAGCAAATTCAGATAAAATTATACCATTTTATGATCTAATTAATTAAATAACATGTTAAAGTGGTAATAACTATAATTAAATGACTACTTTATTGTCTCAATTTTCCTCTTTGTATAATTAGATGCAAATTTGATAATTTCCCACCAGAATTACAAATATTATTATTGTTTATTTAGTTGTAGGTACTTTAGTTTCTATGTAAAAACTACGCGGTACATGTTAATTGTTATAGTTATACTATTACGATTCAATTGCTATATTATGTAATTCGTTTAAAAAGAGACTGATTTTGACTATAACTAAGTTTACGTAAGGGTTTATATCTCTATAAATTTCCTGTAAGGCTATCCTAGAGACTAGACCCAATTACGGAAACAAAATATATAAAGAAATTACATTTCTTAAATGAAAATTATAAAATAAATATTTTTACGTACATAATATGCACTTTAGAAAAATAAAATCAATTTAAATATTCCTTCGACCCGTTTTATAGAACAATATTGCTCTCCGGAAGAAATATATTGATATTCAAATGAAGTGCTTCGCTCGATCGCTTTTAGCCAATTTGCTATCTTTTATGAAAATCACATCACCTATTTCTTGTTATTTGAATATTTAAATATTGTAAAATAGAATTGTTTTCGTTGCAAATAAGTATTGTGGCACGACTCTCGCATTTATTGTACTCATTGGTGATAAAAAGTTTAAACTGACGAATGGCGAAACCAACTCTGATAGAAATTTTCCTAAAAGGAGAATAAAAAATAAAATAAGGATAAGATTTCGATCCATGGCTCATTTTTCCCTTCCTGCACTCCCGTATTTATTCCCTTTTTTTCTATTATGTTCGCAGTTGTGGCATTTAGACTTGCAAGTGATCGCTTACCATGGGTGGTCGATAACCATCAAGCATACCTACTTCTTGCTATGCTGGCCAACGTCACTTAAAAAGAAAAAAGGAACAAGACAAGGCACAAGACAGCCCAATTGGCTTAACTCTCCCGCCTCACGAATTGCAAATAGCTTCTAGAAACTTCCGTAACTAGCCCGTGCTCTGTATTTATCATACTTACTCATATTTTCTTTAGGTAGTAAATAATATATTAATTATTCTTTATTGTACAAATGTCAAATCACGACTAGTCTTATAACCTCATTATTTTTTTACTTTAAAATAGCTATTTCGTTTTAAGACATAACGTCGACTGGTTAACACTTTATTATTTATTAAAACCAATTTTTTCATTTTGCTTTTATTACAAAATGGCGTATTTCAAACACGCGGGTATTAGGTACTTAAATCCAATAGCAAGGACAAAAAGTATTAATTACGTGGTACTCGGACACGAGGGATTATTTAAAAATAATGATGACGCATACATTTTTTCATGTATTTCGGAAAAGTTATTTTAAAAACAAAACTATACTAAATCGTGAAACTGAAGCCACTAAAACCTTTTGACGATAGTAAGACATCAAATATACATACACGTATGTTATGGGCTCAACTTATGAACTAAAAATAATTTAAAAAAAATGGCGGGGAACGAAAAGCTGCAGACGAAAATAATAAAAGCCATCTTGACTGAACTTTGTGCTTTGTCATTGTTTGTATAAAATATGTATTAAGATTATCTGTGGGACGGTGACCTTTTTCATATATAAATATTATAATAGTCGAGTTTTTGTTCATATTTACAATTGTATGTTTTTAATTTAAAAAGAGCAACTATCAGAGTCTCTTGCCGGTTCTTCTCTGTAGAAACTGCCTTCTGAACTGGTGGTAAATGTTTTGTAATACCATGACGATTCAAAAGTGTTACTTTATGTAGCTTAATTGAATAAAGATACTTTTGACTTTGACTTTTGTAATTATGAGAAGCAGGAATTCTAGACTTTATGAAAAATCTAACTTTGGACTTCTGTAATTAATAAATCTATATAAGAATAATATTTCAGGACAACTATTTTAACACATCGCCATCTAGTAACAGACCTTAGGTTAACTATGGCAACTAGATAACTAGATTTATTTAGTTAATACATAGCAACACCCAGACATCAAACAGATACAAAAGCAAATAACAAATGTATTTTTCCGATGTGGGAATCGAACCCACAACCCTAAACACAGAAGGCAGTTAACCACTGCACCAAGCGAAGGTCAATCCAATTTAATGTATTTCTTGATGCGCAAGATTCTAAGTCAAGATAAGGAGCTACTTAGCATCTAATTAATTGATAAAAAATGTAGTTTTAAGAGCATTTATATTGAAACGTCCTGATATATTTAAGTCACTTCTGATTGCC
Organism: Eurema mandarina; assembly: GCA_018238005.1. Taxonomy (NCBI): domain Eukaryota; kingdom Metazoa; phylum Arthropoda; class Insecta; order Lepidoptera; family Pieridae; genus Eurema; species Eurema mandarina. The sequence goes on from DWAJ01001004.1 coordinate 23,910, forward strand.
GCATACATACATATTAATAAGACTAAAATATTAATTGAATTTAACGTTTGTTTGCCTCTGTAATTGCATTACATGTGTATTAGTTAATTAAATATCAACTTTTTGAATTTTTAAAATTATACTAAGTGGTTATCATTTCACCTTTTTGTCACAGAAATCAATTAAAATTCGGATACTATCGTTTTTTACTAGAGGATAAGTAATCAACGTTATTTATTTGGATAGCTAAATAAAACTTTGAGCAATAAAGCATTGTACTGGCAAATGACGTAATCACAGTGTAGTTACTAGACAAGTGTCTTAATTTAACGATTTTAACAATGGAATTTGGATATTTTTATTTTTAACTAGCCGCTCCCCGCGGTTTTACTCGCGTAGTTCCCGTTTCAAATCGGGGCAAACCGGTAAATCCCGGGGCAATATCGGAATAAAAAGTATCCTATGTTTTAATCCAGGGCATCATCTATCTACATAGCAAATTTCAACTAAATCGGTCCAGCCGTTTTGCCGTGAAAGAAAGACAAAAATACAGACAGACAGACACACTTTTCCATTTAGAATATTAATAAAGTATAAGTATGGATTTTTAATCGACTCCAAAAAAGGAGGAGGTTTCTCAATTCAACCGTATACATGCTTTTTATGTATTTTACTATTTTTTTTATGTTTATTTGGACATAACTCCGTCGTCTTTGGACCGATTTTAATGGTTTTTTAATCACATGCACCGTTTACTGAATGTTTTACAGACTTCTCAAATAAGCTTATAGCGTAAAGCTCTGTGCAAAGCTCACCTTGGAATGCAAAAAAAAACATTACACTTTTTATCATGTCGAGAAAGAATGTCAAACAAATAAAAGCTGTTAATTTGGATCGATCGTTATCAATATAGCTGAGGTTATTCAAGAATAAAACATCATCTTGATTTCTGTTAAATTACAATTGTTGATTAAGACATTATAATACTATTAATTTAATTAGGAAACTTAAATTCAATGCAAGGTCATATATTTATACTTCTTTGTATGTTTTGAATGTTTTGTTTTCATTTCGTGGGAAATGATAAAATTCCTCTCTCGAGGTGTGGAGATATTACGTATATCTTCTTAGCACTGGGGGGGAATATTAAGAACTAAGCTTATAACGGTCATAATTTGAGTGAAACCCTGGTGTTCCATAGTATTATAATATCCGAGTCACGAGTCCACAAAAAAGTATAGTAATATGGTTAAGTACTTCTATTGATTTAAGATATATATATGACACCGGAAGATAGCAAGAACAGCCAATTTTATAAACTTACCGAACTCACGCGTAAAATAATAAGTAAGCAATAACCAAACGCCATGTGCGCTCTGATTGGTTGAATAACTGTCAACATCAACCAATCAGAGAGCAGTGTGTTATTTAACGTATTTAAAAAAAACGTTAAATGTCATAATTCTTCTTCTGTGATTGGTCGAACCATTTAGAACCTTACGAATGGATATTTGTTAGTTGATTAATTTACCACGAGACGTCGCAAATTGAGAAAATGTGGTCGTAAAATAATACAATTTATCTCTCGTTTAGAATCCTACGAAGATTTATAAATTTCCTAGGAAATTTATAAATTTGCTGTTCTTGTTATTTTCCGGTGACATATTATGTAGTGACCGCTACTAATGCGCCGCGTTCTGAATCGCGCTAATGATATTTAATTGAGACTTGACCGAATACAACTTCTCGACGTCGAATCATTGGGGCCCAATTTTCCTTCTTTTGGTTCAGAGGAAGATTACATACCCCTTCCTCCGTACATACCTACTCATTTATAATATAAACTACTAAAACTAA
>DWAJ01001005.1:0-25738 GCA_018238005.1 Eurema mandarina
AGTAGTAGTAGTAGTAGTAGTAGTAGTAGTAGTAGTAGTAGTAGTAGTAGTAGTAGTAGTAGTAGTAGTAGTAGTAGTAGTAGTAGTAGTAGTAGTAGTAGTAGTAGTAGTAGTAGTAGTAGTAGTACAGCCATGCCCCACGGTTTTACCCGCGTTTTCTCTTTCCCAGAACGGATATAAAGTGTGTAATCTATATATGCATTGCAAATATCAATCATTCAAATCTATTCAGTACTTTTTGCCGCAAAGAATAACATGCATACAAACATCCATTCATACTCAGAAACTTTCATAATATTCATTACCTAGTAAGATATTACCTAGTAATATATTCACCGGTACCCAACCCAACATTTAAAACGCTTTAACACTTAAATCGTTGTGAAATTTGAACTGTCTCCTAATCTTTCATACCTACTTGTTTTGAGTGCATTTCGTGTTCTCTTATTGTCATTCAATTTTTCGACGCTTCGAGTGGCGCGTGCCCAGACGCTCCGTAACGAATCTATTTACGTTCTGGCTTATTCACACAATTACAATGCCCGTTTCGAAACAACCAACTAAAGCCGACTAATAATAATTTATAGCCATTTTTTTGAATTGTAAGGGGTTTTTAAATAAACAAACTCTTATCTTAATTGTATTGATGAATAGCAATGGTTTACAGTTTTACCGGGTTAAAAAATTAACAATCAACTTTGTAGCTTTGGTGTTAAAGGTAAGAAACATTCGAACATCGTCACAAACTTTCGCATTTTTATTATTATTAAGATTAATAACGAAAACAATTTAATCACTTAAGTAGGAAAGAAATTCTTGCTAACTATTACTCTATATCTCACCCACTCTAAATTCATCTATATTTTTTATACCTTTATGTCACAAAGCGAAGGACTCATATTCTCTTCTTTTGTCAACATTTAAACACATCCTTATAAATTGTTGTAATATTTCTTTTATTAAAACATATTAGTATATACCTATAGATATTACCCATACCATAGAAAACATTAGGTATTATAGATATATTGATTTCCTACATCGGAAAATACGTGTTAATATCAGCTGCATAATACTCGGTAGTCTGACAAATAAATCATAATATATTGTTATTGTCATTAACCATTTACTTACGGACAAGGACAGAGGAATTATCCTACCATTCACTAAGTATAAAAAACTGATAAGTTCACGACTCAACTTTAACTGTTAATATTATGTCTTAGTTTGGCGCCTATATCTCGATTATGACGCGATTTAAGAACATAAATGTAAACATAATAAGTTTAAGCTTCGATTGATTTTTAATAGAATAGGTATACCATGTAAAATATGTACATGTGGGTCGGAAGGTACCTATACAATTGATCAGAGTATTTGAATAATTAGGAAGATTCATAAAATTGAACTACTAAAACTCTTTAGGCTTGGTAAGTAGTTAAATAAAAAATAAAAATAAATAATTTCAATGAAAAAAATGAGCTAACCATTTTATAAGAATGTATATAACATAAAACACATTGACAACACATGATTTAGTGGTTAAATCAATGTTTACGATATAAATTCTGTATTATATATACATGGGTGGTTCACAATTACCCTTACGTAATTTACTAAATATTTTTTTACTAAATATTTCCAAGTCTACTTCGAGCCAAGCGATGATACAAGTTTAAAAGCGAAAAAGCGAGTTAAGTTTCCATACAAAACAGCTTTTACGATCTTTAAACCAGTATGTAGAGTCAGCAAAGAGAATAATGTGTTTTAAATATGTTCGGACGCATTTAAATTTCAAATTAAGAAGCCCGTTATTTTATAAGTAATGGTTACGCATTATATGACAACCAATTGTTTAGCACACATTAAACATTAACACAAAACATGTTTCTGGATGGCTTTGTAAGCTCTGATATAAAAACTTGTAAGAGTATATATTAACGTTAAAAGTGTCGTCTTTGCCTTTGTAAAAACGAATTATCACACAATGTATTAGAATACTTTATGTACCCTTCGCCTTATATTATTCGTTCCCCTGACCATTTCCGGATAAAAATATCCAGGACACGCGAATTTCAATCACATACTTTCAATACTTTTAGATTTATTATAATTAGGAATATCTATGCAACAAACAAGCTTGCGTGTGATATTTGTAAGGGATGTGTTTGCCGACGGTACCAACGGTAGCTGTGAACAAAGTGGGTCAATTGCGCCGCGAACAGGCGCCGCGGCCGTCGCGAGAACAACGGAAGATGCTGCGTTGAACACAACACTAATTCGTGATGTCATCACTATGGGAAACATTACTAAACTAGTTTACCTATTCCTAGCTCAGTAGTAGACTTGCGATAAGTCAATGTGAAATATATATTTATTCAACAAGGCTTCATAATAGACAGACTTCTGAATTGTCGTATATTCGTATTACAAAACAATAATTTACCACCGGTTCGAAAGGCAGTTTCTACAGAGGCGTACCGACAAGAAACTCTGATTGTTGCTCTTTTACAATAAAAAGGAATTAATAGTAATTATAATACAGCATAGCTTTTAAATGCTGCTAACATAAAACCTTGTGATAATAAGGTTAGTCGTGATTTTATAGACAAACATTTAGAACTATTCCTTTTAACAAAAGAGTATTGCTTGTTCACTAAAATGGTCCTCACATAATGTCTCTTGATAACTCAGATCTCCTTACTATACAAACAAAAATCGAACTAAGCTTCTTATAAACTTGTGTAACAACTTACAGATCAATCGATCACAACAGCGTTAATATAAAGCTAATATTAATATATACTATTTGACACGAACATACAAACATTGCAAGACCAATAAAAGCTTGCATAAAGAAAGTCGAGTGAAAGTCGCCAATAAGAAATAAGTAACTAACAATTATATGAAGTCAACGTCTAATTAGTAGGTATACGTCAATTACTTCGTATTTCTAGGAAGTTATTGAACTACAAATTACTACAAATTAAGTGTCGGAAACTACTGTAATATTGATAAGTCAATGCGTAAGTGTCGAATATTAACCTATTTATGATTCATAACTTATTACGTACCTACTTAATACTCAAACTTGTAGTTAAGTTTTATTAAAAAGGCTTCGTTCACGATATACTAACCCTACCGGTACCTTATACCCTACGCGGTACGCCTAACATTTTTTTCGCTTACAAACCAATCTTGTTAATCCAGGATTTTTCTTAAATAATAAATTATGTAAATCGGTTCAGCTGTTATCGTGTTATGCGCTTACCAACATATTTTGCGATTCCTTTTTATAGTATACATATTTTTTTATTAATTCGACTTTGTTTTTTTGATGCAAACAATAAATAAATTACGATATTAAGGATTTTTAATACAGTGATTATACCGTGTTTTTTTCGTCGAGGATCATTAGTTTGATTTAAACATTTCAAATATTATAAGCAATTACTATTTACAGGGTTTAGGCTTTGTTGTAAACACATGTACAAATACAATATATTAACTACATCTATACTTATATATATACAGCTGAAGAGTTTGTTTGTTCTCTTATCTCGGGAAGTACTGGGTCGAATTGAAAAATTATTTTTTTATTGAATAGACAGTTTATCGATGAAGGCTTTAAGCTACATAACATCACGCTGCGACTAATAGGAGCGAAGAAATAATGAAAAAAGAAATCGACGGGGACGAAGTCGCGAGCACAAGCTACTATTATATATATCGTATGTTAACATTTTTATAGTACTCTATAAAGTAGTTAAAACTCACCAAGCTAATGTTCCAACAAACATGGGCATGCCTACGTAATTATGTAACAAAAACCCGTCTCATAGCTATGTCAATGCCAAACACATTACATCTGTTTAGTATGGACGCGAATTAGTCTCGATGCCTTGAACAAATCACTGTATCAAGTTCAATACAAATTTGTATTCGCGTAAAAAAATTGACACGCTATATTGCGTAATAGCTTGATCCTGTGGCTTCATTCGCTTCAATTCTTAATCTTTCAATTTTCGGCTTAGGTTATATCTTATGACAATCGCAAATATGGATTTATTTCTTTAAAAAAAGTATTTCATGTACATCCGGGAATGAGCCCTTTTAAACTTTTACAACTTATAATAATGCTTTTATAACATAAATAAAATATTTTTTGACGTAACTACTGAATTATTTTTTTTTATAAAATAGAGCTTTTATACAACCCAGAACCTATGTAACCTTTACCTAACATTATAATCTTTATGGCAACTTAAGTTGATGTACGTTTTATTTAAAATCAAATCAAACATCTACATTTACCCAGCTCATATTAAAGTTTAACATAATATTACAAACTAACATTAAATCATAATAAAGCAGATAAACTTTAATAAAAAATCACCCACGCGAAACACATCGGAAGTGTAATTGGGTCAGCGAACTCCACTATTTATTTTGTTAGCGTATGCACAAATCGTACAGTGTATGATAAAAACAGTAGCGATTGGTGCCTGGCGTCTGGCCAGCGCGTCTAGTCTGACGTGATTAAAAAACCACTGTTAGCACTATAATTTAGTACCTTATAACGAGTATGAACGACTTCCGCCTTATTGGAGCCGGAAACTTCAAATGAAGTTTAAGCGTACGAGTTGAGAGTCTTGATACACAATTGATTTTAAATAAAATTTATTTATTAACTGATTGATTTTTACACAAATGTATATTAAAAACAACACAAATAAAACAAATTTACTTGTAAGAGGCGGCCTTATCGCTTGAAGTTATTGCTTTCAGGCAACCCGAAAATAAAACATTATTCCTACAAAGAAAGGGAGGATAGGTGAAAAGTGTTGATTTAATTTTGAAATATATAATAAAATAGAAGAATGTATAATTTATACTTATGTATAAAATGTTTATGTATAGGAAACTACACGCTTATCATTGCGTAATTACACGTTCTTACAAAAAATTATAGGAAATTTTTCCATATTATATATACTTACCTATAACAGAATCATACCTACGATATACTTAAAGGAAAGAACGCTGTTACTTTATATTCTTTCGAGATTAACGACCTAGGAGCTGGTGTAAGGAACAAAAACATATCAAGTAGCGACACATCCCATATAAGGCACCTAGCCTCGCGGTAGGATACTTATTTATATGCAATTAATGTGAAGAATCTTGGAATGTCAAATAAGGCTAAAACTGAAGGTTTACTAAATCACAACGGTAGGTATTAAATCTAAGAAGCGATAAAGAAGTTAGGAAAATGTTTTTTTACGCACATTTTGCAATAGCGTCTCACAATTATTTCGATATCAAATTTGGACTTTAATAAATATTTAGTATCTTATAACTTAGATAAAAACATAACTAAGACTTTAACATAATAATAGAAATAAGTTTGTAACAGCATATCGTTATGGCAAATAATTGTTTTGCAATATTGTGTCGATTCAAGAGTGCTAATATTTATATAATATTGCATTAAATATTAAATATATAAAATAAATATAATAATAGCTGCTGCCCGCGACTGCGACCGCGTGGACTTTCCCTTAAACTAACCCTTCCCCCCTTTTAACCCTATTTTCCAGAAAAAAGTAGCCTATGTTTTATATCAGTCTCTAGACCATCGGTGTACCAAATTTCGTTCTAATCGATTCAATCGTTTTAGCGTGATGGAAAGACAGACAGACAGAGTTACTTTCGCATTTATAATATTAGTATGGATTTGATTCTGACTTTAGAAAAAAAAATTAATCTGGTGGCAGCCAACGTTAGTAGTAAAAATATACTTAAAAAAATTGCCTTGACCGCATATATCCGACAGCTATCTCATACAAAATCTTAGCGCAGTACGTAAGTATGAAACATAGACACCTTTTTATGGCAAAAAGTGTTCATTTAAAATTTAATCTGAAACTGGCTCGTTTGCGCCGCGTCGCCTCGGTGTTAAAATTTTAAAGCCACGTCGGGTAACCATGGTTACTTAAAAACTTTTAATAAATAAAGCATTATTTGAAATATAAATTAAAGAGTCAACGAATCGAAGTAGTAAGTATGCATAATACATGTAATGCTGAATTTTATTATATTTGAAAATAAAATAAACCTTATTAACTTAACTCTCGAACTAATTTTATTACACTTGTACTTTCATACTTCTATTGTCGTAATAAAGCTTGTACTGTATGGGTGCTGCAGATTATAGTTATTTTAATAATAATTAATAAATAACACGCTATAATGTACTCAACGAAAGGGTCTATATCGTCGTACCTTAATAATAAAAAAACACTATAAGTCTTAGAAACAACAATGTGGTGTCAATATTTCACTTATATATAATAAGCACTTTTTTTCTTGCTTTAATACAACTCACTCGCACATTTTCAAACATTCAAGCGGCAAAATCGACTCCATAACATTCAACTATTTAAAAACATCATGATAAGGTAAGTTTATAATATACATAATATGTGTTTAAATACAATTGACATTCCATGATCGACTAATTGTCGAGTTTTAATACATTAACCTTTATCTACCAAACCACTTATTAATTTAATTGCAAAATCCATAACAGAAGAAATGGACACCCTACACCCAACATCCCATGTCAAACATTTCGTAAATCACACGTTAGCAAAGTGGAGCTCGCTTTTTCGGCTGTAAACTAAAATGAAACCTAATGAGGACTTCCTACAGCTGAAGCGTTTTATCGTAAATTTCCTGTACTTTTAGTAGCTTTTTAAATACTCTTATATATCTTGATATTTTTGGAAAGATCAGCCCCATAACGTTACATGTTTATTTTCAGTAATAGATTTTTTCAAAAATTCAGTATTTGCGTTCGTCAATTAGATTGAAGATTATTTTGTAAGTAAAAATTTTTATAAATTTATGAAAAAATCGTTATAACTTAATAATTAAACATGTGTCAACCAGAATTAATTCACAAAATTAACTCTTCTACTTACTTATTTATTAAATTACATTACATAGTATAAAACACAATTCCTTTTCGCGTCTGTACATCTTAGATCTTTGAAAGAAAGCAACGGATTTTGACGCGGTTTTCTCAATACATAGCGTGATTCAAGAGGAAGGTTTATGCGTATAATATATGCAAAAAGGTATAACTGCGTGTCGCGGCTTGTATTTACTAAATTACTACAAATCAGAGTCCCTACAAATCACAAAATAGCAGTAAAAGTCACAACTCTGGCAAGCACGCTAGCTATGCAATAAATCTCTTTGCAATTCTTGGACATACCTACCTACTAATTAGGTTTAATGCAAAACAGTCATTAAAAGCTTCGGGAATATTGCGTGCGAATTCGACCACTCGATCCCAATGAGCCAAGCCTTGTTCTAAATCTAGTTTATTAATTAGGTACATAATATACTAGCTGTGCCCTCCGGCACTTACCCACGTTGTTCCCTTCACGGGGCAATACCGGGATGTAAGCTATCTTATCTTTTAAGTTGGATCAAGCTGTCACACGGTGTGCAAATTAAATTTAAAATCGGTTTTGTAGCTAAGAAGTCAATCGCGGACAAACAACGTCACACGTAATCTATATCTATACTAATATATATATAAAGCTGAAGAGTTTGTTTGTTTGAACGCGCTAATCTCAGGAACTACTGGTTCGAATAGAAAAGTTCTTTTTATATTGAATAGACAATTTATCGAGGAAGGCTTTAGGCTACAAAACATCACGCTGCGACTAATAGGAGCGAAGAAATAATGGAAAAACAAATCAACGGGGACTAAGTCGCGAGCAACAGCTAGTTTATCTTTATAACATGAAGATCTTTATTTATCTTATTAGACTTATAACATCGTATTAAACCACGCTATATCCCTGTTCGTATTATAATTGCGAAAATTATTCTAAAAGACAAAAACACACACACCTATACACAGTTATTTAAAGTGATTATTTAATTTTTTTTATGTTTAAAGATATGTCAAGGGTATTTATTATTGAAATTAACTCTTCCAACTTTGCTAGACAGATGTACTCATAATGTTGTACAAATACTAACGAATGCATGTACTTTGAAGCATTTAAGGAATTTCTGATTCCTTTGTAACGCTTCGTGCCTTTCTCAAGGTAAATAATACCGTATGATAATCATCATCTGCATAGTTTTACATACTTAATTCATTCATATTTAAGTATATACCTACTGGATAATACAAACTACTTTATAATACATAACTATAAAAAACTACGAGCTCATTTTACTACGACTGTACCAAGCGTAATATAATCAATAAAAAATCATTAGATAAGAATAAGCCGATATCCTTCAAGATCATACTAGGTACTAAAAAAAAAGATATAATTAGATGAAAATTCTAGAAACTTAAGTCGGTTCTATCAAAATATTATTAGAATAGGTTTTTTTTTAATTTCTGACGCTTTTTGAATTTACTGGTTATATTATAAAGCTGATAAAATAAAATAAACAAATATATTTATTGATAAACATTACAAAATTGATTTATCCACAGAAGATTTCCCAGTATTTCTTTGTGAATGCATATTCTAGTTATTAAAATAACCAATGAATTTACCAAAAACATTCCATAAGTGTTAATTTATATTATTATATTTAAATATTTCTCGCTAAATAACGGTATCACGTGCGATTTTACGAAAAACGACGACGCGAAGGCAACGACACGACACAAAACGTGACTTGTAAATACGATCCGACAACGGAAAAATTCGTATCGTGTACTATAACTGTAAAATTTGCGTCAATATAAGTTGTGTCAATACTCTACGTACTAACTTCTACATACAATTAAAATTATTCTTTATTTTTCAAAGAAATCAAATTAATAATTATAATTTGGCTTTTATCGAAATGAACTAAAGTCTGAAGAATTATTCTTATTATTTCATTGTGATTTAACGAAAACGACATATTATATACTACTATCTATATTTTCAGTTCATAATAATATCTTCTATAGGTACAGAACACAAAAATAGATTGCAAGTCATAATATGTTCGCATCAATTCGTCAAAGGTCATGTAATAACGGCACAAGCGACATGCCGACGTGACGATACCGACACGATTCACGAGTTCAAAGATCTGACACAATAACAATCGTAAAATTATTTTACGGTCTAGTGTCATTGAACCGTTTGGAATTAGGGCACAAATTCGTTGGGAAATTTTCAATTTCACACCTTTAAAATGATAATTTAAATTATAATTGCTTTAAGATTGTCGCGAGGTCTCCGATTTAAATAAAAAAAATCGAGTGGGGCTGTGCCGGGGCACACGGCCGTTTTTTAACGTAAAACGTCTATGTTAGCGAATCGCTTTTAAAGCAAAATATTGATATGAAAACAAGATTGACGCTGTTTTAACAGCGAGCTGACTATACATATAAGAAAAATATTCCCACCACATTTTTTTTCCCAAGACTAATAGTTTTTCAATTATTAAGGTACGATTATATAGACCTTTTTCGTTACGGTCCACTTTTAAACCTGGTACCTGTATGTTTCGGCGCGATTTTAAAGACGTTTCACGTCAAAATACTTAGGTTTAATTACTTTAGTTACTTGGTATTTGGTAGGTTTGTCAATGAGATAAAATATGTATTAGAAATTAATTTATTAGCAACTGGCGGCGACCCGCGGTTTTAGCCACATTTTTGCATGTAATACTCGTATAATACACAAAAACTTTTCTCTTTTATAACTCTATCTCATAAAAAAACGTCAAGAAAATCGATTGCGTCGTTTTATAGATTTATTATACATATGGACAGACAGAAGAAATTGACTTTTATTTATACTATAATATCAAGATTTATTTCTTAAAGAAACAATCGAATATTAACTATGATATAATTTACGTAAAATACAATTAGGTCACATGTTCAAAGCTCAATAAAAATCGATTATAAAGAGGCGAATTTTAATTAGCATTTTAATGCTATATCCTCGCGTGTGGCCAAGCTCTAAGGCCTTATTGTAATGTCGAAATAGTACTAACATGAAATGTATATCACGCTACTGTTACTGTGCCGACTAATATAGACAGTAGTAGTCAAGTTTTACTTAACTTCTAAGGCTGGTTGTAGATTGCAAACGTTCTTATGTAAAGATAAAAATAGTGGAAGGATATTGGATACCAATGGAGTTCATACGTCAGTCGTTAGAGACATAGTCCTGCTAAGTATATAGAGGAAATTTTCTATAAATAATTCTTTTGCCAAAAAAATATTATCATTGTAATTAAAAAAATCCGTTAGAATATCAACATAATGGATGAAATAGTTTAGTGTTTAGATTTTTTTGTTATGTTGAATGTTTTAATATACTTATTTTAGTCGACTGTACTTATACTGCTGAAAACCATGTACAGTAAACGGCAAAAATTGATAAACACACACAATATATAAAACAACTACTACTAATATTATAATTTTCTCCTCTCATCACAACATTTATTTATAAAATATATTAATCATAAGTGTATAAAAATAACTCATACTTATTGTGTTTATCAACTTATGTAGTTGCCCGTACGATTGGCTCAAAACTAGAGGCAATAGAGCTAGTCAATATAATGGCACAACCATGTTTCCAACGTTTTCAGTTAATCTAGGTCACATGGTTTAGCAAGCACTGTACAATGGGTACCAGACGCCAGTCGAACGAATTTAAACTACGTTTTTGTTCGAATGACTTGACTCATGTGCCATTAATGTACAATTTAAATAAAGTACCAATAAAGATACTCTAACTAAACTAACAATCTGAATATTTTTTTCATTTGAACACTCTTTAAACTTAAAATTTGAAGAAACTATTGACGAAAAAGTACTGATTTTTTATAAATATATATAATAACAAGTAAGCTAACTAAATCAGCTATTACGCGGTATTTCCTATGAAATATAGAGCTTAATAGAATATAGAGCATATTTCTTTTTAAAAAGCCGGCAACTCAATCCAAAACCGCAAGCTCTACAAGTGTTCATGGGCGGTGACCATTTCACACACCACACTTGAATGATCCGGAGTCTCGCTTACTCGTTTGCCCCGTTTTTGATAAAAAAAAATGCTTAATGGTTAGTTAGTATTATGACTAGCAAGTCCGTTTGATATGGCTAGTAAAAATATTACAAAGCTACAGCAAAAATCTATTACAAGGACTACTATTCCTAATACAAGAGTGTATCAGGAAACTAAACGAAAAATTTGGCTTTTCCATTAATAATAGTAATCAGTGTTCTTATTAGTATAGTCTAAAATACATTTATATCAGAATATTTACCTAGCCCAGTGGAGGGTAGCTTGATTAAATGTTAAGACAAAATGAAGTCTCAAACGATTCGATAAAACAATTTTGTACCACTATAAAGAGTTTCACATACACTTTCCATACTATGACTCATTTCTACAGTTAGGATAAGGGTTAATGATCTGAAAGACGTGTAGGCTCCACTGACCCATAAAGCGGGCCGTTCACAGCCATAAAATGTTACCCTTAAATATTGTCGCGTAAAACAAACATTTGTAAAACAACCAACCCTATTTCTTTCGACCTAAACGTTCTTGCAAGATTCTAAGTTCATTAAAGTCTTGTAGGTCGTAAATCGTAATATTTCGAGAGAATCTCTTTTATATTTATTTATGTTAAGGAGTAATTGAGGGTGTTTCAAACAAGTATTGCGACCAGAAAGTAATAAAGATAGTACATCAAAATCGGTTTACTTGGTTGACAATTATATGATTATAAACAAGAAAAATATTGTCGAATTGGGAACCTTTTCTTTGATAATCTTTGTTTTTAAGTATATATATGTACTGGCTAGCCTCAAAATTAAGTACTAATCAAGAAGTTCAAATAAGTATTTAAGCAAATAATGACTCACTTATTAGTATAAATCGCAGAACTATCGAATAAACGTGTGAACTATTACAATAAAGACCGTACACGTGACTAAGAATGCGTAAGTATGACTAAAACCTAGTTCTCATAACAGCTGACATTTCTTGCACCTATGTTTTCATGTTACGAAACAATTATGATAATAACTTCGATTACTTATAACATAATAGTATAAAATTTTAAGAAAACGTTTGATCGCTATAAAATCTGAACGGACGGATTTGAATAAATTTTATATTATAATGCTACATTCATGAGGAACTGTAAAGGCATTAACATTATGGTAAAGTACCTACATAATTATATAGGGCTCGGCTACGAGGGTAAAATCGTGGGGTTCTTCGTTAATAGATAAAAATAATTACATCTATTCTTCTACATCAACTACATTTTTACATTAAACAGCTTCCAAAAGCATACTTGATGTAACAATAAGAAATAAGTAAGAGATTGTTACATCCTCTCGTCTCATTGTATCAAATGAAGTTAATTACACTATCCTGCTTATTACAACCAAATGCAACAAACACCACCACGTCTTCAACACCGTCCGTAGTTATTCAAATCACACCAAACAAAAAATCGGACATGACGTCACGCGACGGAAACGCACCGTGTCTTAGAGTGGAAGCCATCATTCCCATACCGAAGTACAGAAATACTTGCACCAAAGTCAAGACCCCTGGCGAGGAACAAAATCACAATGATTGGAGCTCTTAGTGCATGGCTAATCGAACACCATCGTCGTGATCCCTCGTCTCAAACAGAATCTTCGACAGCAAAGCTCTTGTTATGTGGCTAATGGTCGTTCTAAAAACAGCTGTTGTCATTTCGAGTGCGTTGTCCCGTTGGTTTTTACATTTTTATTTAACAAGCGTTTAATGGTACTTCGGTTTAAACAATCCCAGGGTGTGATTACAAACAAATTAATCTTTTCACAATGCTTCATGGTAACTTGTAATGAAAAGGCGTTATGCGTTATTAGTTTACTGTCATATTCAAGCTATTAAAATGTTGGGTTTAATTAGGCAGCAACGTTACATATTTAAATAGATCTACATATTAGAGTATTTTTAAAAGCTTTCTTATTTTGAAATCACTCTATCAATGAGTATGCTTTTGCAAATTACTGGTAATTCAATAAATATATATTTGAAACAATAGTTGTCTTTTAAAAAATAGCTTGACGGGTTTTTATGACGTAGTGAAATGCTATCTAAAAGTACCTAGGTTTTGATCTAGAAACTAGAAATCCTCTTATGGGTAATGCGTCCTGCGGGGAGAAGAAACGTTCTTTGCATAGCTGAAAGTAAACATAGCTTTTATTTCTTCTAACATAGTAAAATACATCTCTCTACTCCACCACAACTAGCAACTCCCTAGTTTTAGGACAACATCATAATAATGGTAAGAGAACTATTGTCTGTCTGTCTCACTTTTACGTATTTAAAATCACTCAAGTGATGAAATTAAGTTCCCTAATGAAATAGTCTCGTGCTTTGAAGATAAAGGCTGTCATTTATCACGAAAAATATAGACATAATGTTTGATATTTCGTAATAGATATAAATTTCCCCTTAGTTTAACGACACTTATATTAATATTGTTATTGAAAGTTTAACTGTTTTTCAGTACTGTTACTAAGTAACGTTTAAAGACAAATGCAATTAATATGTACGCATGAGTCAGTCCAACATCCGTCCAAAGGAAATCGATTGTGATTCACTTGTATGCTAACCGTTTGCTATTTTACATTGCATCCGCAAATTACTGCTCAATGACTTTTATTAGTACATCGTAGTGCCACTACGATAAGCCTTTATGCTAAAACAAAAAAATATTAGCTGTACTAATTTACTTTATTCATTCTTATTAATCTGTGAAGAAAAGGATAACCTTCTTTTTATACTATACTAGTTTTCCAATTATAGCACTATAGATCATTATGCGGCATAATGCTTAACGTTGATAGTTTTAACCACATCTTTGTCGCAATGTCGAATGTCGCTCTATGCTCTCTTATTGGAGTACTAGGTAGGTTGGGCTTGCGCTTGACCACGGGTCACTTGATGGTAAGCGACGTCTACGTCTTACCCAGAAACCGGTTCACCTGACTCTTGAAGACCTCCGGATCGTATGCATCGGGGAAACCCATTTGGGAAGCTCATTCCAGTCTTTTTCGAAGAACATTGGAATCGAAGCATTTCTTTCAGGTATTGGGTGTAACCTTGGGTAATCCTCTGGAACAATGGGATTTTCAACTAGTCGAAAAACTGACCAAATGATAGGTCGCAATGATTCAATGTCGAGAATATATTTATTTGCTATGTCTCAAATAAATAGTATAATCCAATTTCTGGGGAAAAATATTTATAATATGAAATCTAACATTATGCTCAAAAGCACCTGTTTACGAGTACATGAACAGATCTGTGAAACATGGCTAGTATATATTTATTTATTAAATGTATTACAAATGTATTTTCGAGTACATAGTGCCGTTTCTCTTAGTTGTATTTACTATTTATCATGGTACATATTAAACATTCTAACATTAAACTACATTTTAAAAGATTTTCAACAAAGCATAGAGATGGTCAGACAGCCATTGTATTCCATTTAAGTTGTGTATTTGACAGACAACTTCCACAGTACCTAATTATGGAGCTATGCAAAATATTTCCTTGAGGATATTAATTGATATTCTCGATCAGACATACCAATTGCATTGGTAATGAACCATTGTAATTACAAATTTTATTTTCAGTATGTAAATTTAAAATTATAATAACAAGCATTGTTAATGGAGTTTCTTTTTCCCTGTAGAAACTGATTTTCATCACTAAACAGTATAAAACAAAGTCACTTCTTCTGCCCCTCTATCCGTATGTATGCTTAAATTGCATTACTCCTGTTAGAAGGACGTAATTACACTTGCATCAAAAATGTTTTATTACATTGAAGATACAGAGCCACTTTTGCATTGATAATATTACAAGTAATAAGGATGTTCTATAATAATGCCAATTGTTAAACAATGTTATAATAAATTGCACATCTATTGATTAAATATAAACTGAAAAGGAAAACCATTTAAAATGTTCAATGTTTAATTGAAAGATCTTTGATGGGTGTTAAAGTAATGATTGTTTGACTAGATATTCGCAATAAATCAAATAAGAAATAGGTAAAAAATATTTCTTTAATCTATATCTCTTTTTTTGTTGTTAAACATGGATGGTGAATAAAAATAAATTGATTTAAAAGTAAGACATTGGAAAAATAAAATGTAAAAATAAAATATAATACCATATATTAATTATAACCGAGGACGTTGAACTACTAAAAAGCTCCCTCCTCTATGAAATAAAATAACTGCTACACAAAGTTTATGCAGTACAATCATTTTCATGATTGCTCTAAAAGTAGTTCCAAATATGTATAAATTGTTTTAATACTTCTTGCTAAAATTAATACTTATGAATAATAATAATAAGTGAATCCATACTTAGTTCCTGAGAATCGACGCAGTCCTTTGTCGAAGCTAATAAAATTAAACACACAAGAAAGCATCGCACAGAGACACTAAAACACATAAACATTTTGCCACAAATCGTTCCCTGCGACATAATAGGTCTTTGTTTTTGTTAAACGTTAAACATAATACATTTTGACACAATAACACCATACACAACTATTCTTTGTATTGCATTTAAAACAAAATAACTTTCGTCAAACCATTACTCAAGCGACGACCGACCGCAAGCAATTACGCACTGTCAACTGTTTTAATTTGAGTTTGACTTTGAAGTTTGACTTATCCTTCAAGTCTTAACTGACGTTACTGGTAATAAGACAGCTGGCAGTTTACAGTATAGATTAAACAAAAAACAATAGCACACAAATTTGTTTATTTTTATCATTCTTTGTTCAATATTCGTATTCGTTTTATAATAATTATTATAAGTAACTATTGTATGTATTCAATTTATGTTGTTTATATAGGTTTTATGAGCACTAGCCAGCATTGTACCTTTACTGAAAAATATTTTGTTAGAAAACATACGCACATGTGAGTAACATGAAATCACGATCTGTCGTATTAATTATTGTTTATTTCAATTTGTAACTTAAAATGTAGCTATGAAATATTTTTATCGAGTAAAGGTGCCTGATATCGAATTCAGCTAGTATGAGAAATTTACTACTATATGATAATGGTATATGAAATATTATATAGACAATTAACTTTAATATAAAGTCATATTTTCCTTACATTTGATATCATATATTATAGGGTAGGATTTAGATGTTGGTGAAAAACGTGGAATGCTAAATAATTTTTTATTTGTTATAGTTATTTTATTTTATTTTTGCAATACATACTTAAATCTTCTCATAAGTTCTTCATTTGTTACAAAGAAATAAAACAACAAAATTATTACGTAGTGTTTATTGCAATATTTGTTCTTACACAATCCACAACATCCCTTGTATATAAAACATCTATATACATAAATAGTTTCCTAAATTACATAGTAACCATAGAAATATGTCATACCCCTAACAATGAAATAAGGGCTAAAACACATGTCACTTACATTATTATTCTATGAAAGTTGTACTGAATTTTCATTTTGCATAACTACACAGTCTAACAGATCATATGTTTTGGCCCTTATATCAGAATACAGTATTGTTATAACTAACCAGTATCACAATTACAATTTGTCACATTAAAGGGTAGAAAAAAGTAAAAAAATAATATCCGATTGTCAAGTATCTATGAGAGAAGCATATCATTTGAGATCATATTATCTGAACTCGTCTTTTATTAAAACAATTTAATAGCAAAGGTATATTTTCTATTGTAAAATAATGACCGCACCTAATTGTTTTGACTGACTCAAGTACATTAAAATTTGTACTTATGGTATGAATATTAAAAATAAGAAATACATACAACTTTAGTCGAAGACCTGATTGATCTGTCAAAAGTTTTTGACTGCTGTTTTATTAGTGAGACAGTATTTTGTACATCTGTAGACTAAATTGACAAAAATAACAAACTCATACTATTGTTAAAGAATGAATTGAGCTTAGTCTTTGTAAATAAAATGTCTTCAGCATATATTATAACTACCCTCTTTAATTACAAAAATAAAAAAATAACAAATGTTCTCATAAATTATTGCGTGACGTATTTTCTTTAGAATTGCAAAGTCCAAGCGCGAAGTGTAACATTCAATATTCACCGTTTTGTAAATTTCACAATAGTTTTATCTTAATATCCACCAACCATCATTGTACTGAAACAAAATGTGTATACACCATTTTATTTGAATAATTATTCAAATAATTACCATATATATTTTTTTGAGCATAAAGTAGTTAGACATTGCCAAAGGTTTTCAATTTAGGCATTACGTTTTTTTATTAAATTGACTAATTCTAATAATGCCCATTTTAGTTACAATTTCAAACAAATAAACCTAACACAGCCGTTATATGAAATCAACAGATCTATTAACATTTCTTGCAAAATTACAGTGCATTTTCATTAGTCAACCAAACATTAAAACAATGACTCACAGCCATGAAGTATGGTGTCCTACCTTTTGTCTACGTCTATATTACAACGGTAGTTAAATATAGTACAAGATTTACCAGCAAATGATCTTTTTAAAGAATTTTTACTCCAGAAAGCCGGTACAATTATGACTCTTGTGTATTTTGTGTCCCATTTAAGAATGCAATTGCAATGGCACATAATCGTGTTGTAATACCATGACGATTTCAAAATGTGTAACCTAGTTGAATAAAGGTGTATTTGACTTTTACTTTAACTTTGCAAACTAAGCTTTTCACTTTGTTATATCATGATAGAGTTTGAGATGCTATTTGCACATTCAGCATTATTCATTATTGTGTACTTTTATTATGACCTTTGGTATTAAATTATACCTGTATAATTCAATGGTGTATTACAAGTATTTTATATACTTCAATAGATAATTTAATATTGAGAAAATCAACAAAGTAACTTTGAAAAATATAATCCATCCTTAAAATATGATTGACTATAAATTTCAAAATTTGTACGTAAATCTTTTAAATTCTTAATTTGCATTCAATCCATACACAAAGTAAAACCTAAAATATAGATTTAAAAGTAAACATTTGTCTCAACAAAAAAATAATGTCTCGATGTACTGAGCTACTTGTTATTATATATTGTAGAACACAAGACTTCTACCAATCTTTAATGGACATATTCAAGTATACAATTCATATCTAAAGGTAGTTATACAAGCTTACAGTTACATCGGGGTATGTTTGTCTTACTTAATATTATTGGTAGTGTGTAACTACCTTTAGACATAAACAATTTAGGACATTATTACCGTCACATTCTATTTAAAACCATTAACATTCACAACAATATTTTAATATCATCTGTATTATGTCAGGTTTCCTTGACTATTTGTCACAAGTAACTGAAAAAAATGTATATTAGAGAGAAACAAATACAGCTTTTCTTCTATAGACCTTTTTTAGTGTTAAACCATTTGACTTACATTGTCTATTTTGTAAGCGGCATTGTTTCTCTGAAAACTGTTTAGTCGCTTTAACAGCCTGGCTGCTTACAAAAATTGAAAATTAAAAAAAAGAGTCAACAATAACGTCCCAAATCTATTTCAATACATCAGTACCAACTCTACAAACATTAAAGCATCAAGTACCGTTCATTTGGTATCCAATAGCGGCGTGTTCATATTGAACCTGTGCACGTTGTCGCAAATGTCCGCTAGATGGCGCGCGTCGTCGTAGGGCGGCACTAGTCTTATTTTTCTCACTTTACCCTCCGAGTACATGTCTATAACACCCCATTGGCGGAATAACCGGAGGCAGTTGCGAATCGCGTCTGTTGATACCGCTTCGCCTGAAAAAGTCAACATATCAAGTATTTTGAGCTAAGAAAAATTATGGGTCATTTAAAGTGTAATTAAATTGTTATTATTAATCCCGACGGTCTTATTTAACATCAACAATAGCGTTTCTTAAGAAAAAAAAGAACTTATCACAAACAATAATTATTTATTCGTTCATGGGTATTGCGAAGCTCTTAGCCTAAACTATGTCACTTCTCCCATAAAAGTAGATTAGAAAATATATCGAAATTGATTAGATACATAATTAAAATAAGCTTTTTTGTGTATATTAAATAAAGAATCGCTACATAGTATAAAACAAATTCGCTTACTCTTATCATTAAAATCCTGAAATCAGTAAAATTACACAACCAATTCTCATGTGGATTTTTTTTCATAAATAGAGTGATTCAAGAGGAAGTTTTTTTATGTATAATATTTGCATAATACATGGTCGCTAATATAAATAAAACTCTCACTCACCATACAACATCCGTCTCTGTGTATAGTCCTCGGTGAGTCTGTCCAATGTCTCTGTGACTATTTCCTTCTGCGGCGCCGACTTCAGACATTTACACGTAGCTGAATATGCCTCCATTAATGGCCGTAAGGTGAGTACTAGACGACGCCTGCAATTTCATTTATTTCATTAGTATTTCAGTTTAAATCTCCTAAGACGTCAGGGGAAATTAACAATTTATTAATTACAAACGGATTTAATAGTATTCGTAATTAACCCAATATATTTAAAAAAATATAAAAGTGATTTAATAAATGTATGTTTTATATCTAAATATTAAAGTGATTTTTATTCAATTAGGCTTAATATTATAGTTACACTCGAATCGTCATAGTATTAAAAAACACTAATACCATTGGTTTGAAAAACAGTTTCTACAGAATAGAACCAACAAGAAATTCATATAGTACAAAAGAAAATCTCCTTAAGTTGTCGATCTGTCCTTATGTATATGTAAGTTCATATCTTTAAAACTACAAAATATATTATTTATTTATTTACTTATTTACACACATACACAATGCACTACATACACTATGTTACAGTTCGCCTAGTGTAGTTCGATAGTACCTACTTTTTATTGTATGTTACATATTTACCTTTCAGCAATAGCTTCTGGTTTCTTAGATATCCTATACTTAATATTCCTAGTGGGGTCCGGTTGCTCCTCCTCATCATCGTCCAAACTCTTCGCGAAGCGTTGCGACCATTTCTGTTCCTCTAATAAGTTTTGATTCTGTAATTTTAATTAAACATTTGAACATCTGAATATTTATTCTTCTCTGTCTTTTAATGTAATCAATCACTGCACAATTGTTTAAAAAAACGCTTATTAGTGCTTAAGCACATTAATTTAATATATATTTCAGTTTCAATCAACTCGTTATGAACTGTTGGTATATAAATTGTTTTTTTGGCTTGTCATACTTTGGCTGTTATACTTTGTGAAGTATGTATGTATCTACGTGAGTGTGTAGTGTGTGCCTGCATCTACATCTCTTCATGTAGTGTGAGTGCGTGCGTATAAATATGCGCGTGTGAGTGTGTGTCTGTATCTCTAACTGGGTCTGTCTGCGAATGTTTAATGTGTAAATCTGTGTCTACCTGCGTGTTTGCGTTCGTATCTACACCTCTGTCTATCAGCGCGTGTATGTGTGCGCGCGTACATGTATTCCTCCGTCTGTTGGTGTGTGTGTGTATATGTGCGTGCGTGTGTGTGTGTGTGTGCGTGTGCGCGCACCTGCACGGGCTGCAGCAGGTCGCCGCGCGCGAGCTCGTCGGCGAGGCGCTCGTCGAGGCGCTGGCACGGCGCGCACAGGATGAACTCGTGGCCCAGCACGGCGCACAGCTGCAGCGCGCGCCGCATCAGCTCGCCGTGCCGTACCACCTCCTGATCCGCGTCCGTCTCGCATAGTATGCTCTCTAGGGCTGTCGCTGTAATAACAATAAGCATTTGATTCAGACATTTAATTTTTTTAAGTCACTTAATGGGGAGTCTTTTTGTTCAATGTAATTATAATTAAGTTTAAATTATTCATGATAAATGTATTTTTATCTCAAGCCATCCTTATCGATGGTTGGTATGGTTAACCTTTGAAACGCTGAAATTACTTTTAACCCCCTCTTAACTACTAGGGTACTTGTTTAGTTTTTTTTTGTCTTTACTTATCCAAGTACCTCACATTACTTTGCCGAATGTGCGATCCAAATCGTATTTAGCGTCAGCGTATTTAGCACACATATTAATTTATTACTTTAAAATCAGTTAGTTTGCGTCGGTATATCAAGGCGATCGCGCGTGCTCACACATATCACATCAAGAAATTATATATATTTTATATCATATCAAGAAAGGTTGTTTAATTACAACTCCCAAAATGTGTAGCAGTCTAGCAAGGACGCTACACCGGACTAAGACATTAACTTACCAAGTATAGCGGGCGCAGCGTAGTGTGCAACGACTGTATTGGCGTAGTAGCTAAGCTCGAGCGCGGCCGCGACGCCGCTGGCCGCGACAACTCGAGCGCGCTCGCGCCGCACTAAGCCCCGCCCTAGCATGTCACACTGAAACGAATATTACCTATTTACTACTACTATGTACATACAGTGTGTTACAAAACTTGTGTCCGATCCTGAAGGATAATATTCTCTATCTAACAGCCTTTTCGAATAAAATAAAATAAAAATCTTTATTTAAAAATAAAAATGCAATAAAGTTTTAAAGATTGCGTTTCTAGTTAAAAAATTACATAAATTCAAAGAAATTTACAAACACTGGCAACTCACGTACGGTTCGTAGACCCTATAGACTATAGATATAGCTAGCAGAGCACGTGAACCCGAAACGGTGTTGTCATGTAAGTTGTGCAATTTTACTTAATTTATTCTTCTTGTTTGCAAAAATTAACTGTGTTTTTTTCAAACGATAGGAAAATAAGGACCTACCGCCGGTATATGGTAAGAGGTTTTCGGATCGGTCACTTATTTTTTAACACACTGTATATTGTACATTACTTTATATGTATACTAGAAATCCGCCCCGGCTTCGCTCGGATATATTTTGTAATTTGTTGTTCTTCATACATCCATCCATTCATTGTCACAAAGTTTCACATGTATAATATTAGTAGCATGAGCATGCTACCAACCGCACGGCGCAGCACGGCAGCGGGCGGCGCCGCATATGCCAGGTCCCGTCCGTCGGCGGCGAGCGCCCGGCCGCGCGCCGCTACGGTCTCGGCCAGCTTCTTAGCGTTGGCACCACTGCGGTGCTCCGTCAGCAGCACGTACGCCGTCACGTTGGTGCACATGAGGGGCGTGGCTTGCGACGCGTCTATGGATTTTTTTTTTATTTATGATGGCGGGCATGATAGCAAATGACTTCTTTAATGCCTTTGAACAGTCGCAAAATTTAAACCTCGCGACTATAAGGATCGTGTGTACCATTACATTTTAAAAGATTAAATAAGATTTTCAAGCTGATTCTTCATTTGTAAAAGTTACTTTTCGAAGTGGTTATCAAACTTTTATAAAACTATGACGTGAACTATGAATATAGATAATTAGCTTTGATAAATATATTATAGCCATACAGAAAACCAACTTTTGAATATCATTAAATTTCATTCTTTTGTGTTACAAATTTCTATTAAATTTGATATTAAGATATTAAAGATACTAAAAAACCATAAGGTAGATTTTAGTGCGGCAGTACAACATCAATACATTCGTCTATATCCCACACGTACCATAAACAAGATGTCTGCCGATAGCCTCGACCATCATCTTATGATCTGCACTGACATCTGCACCATAGAAGCTGCTGTGGCTATGGCTGTACAGCATGTGACGATCCAGCTCCACGGTCAGCTTATCATTGGGGTCATGAGTCAGCGATAATGGGGCCTCTATAGGAGCTTTCAGGTGATTGTACCTTTGGAATGACGTCACTAGTTCCTGGAACAATTTTAAAACTTTATAGCACAACAATAATAAGCTATTTTTTCATTGAACAGTGTTATTTTCTTTGCAACGCGATCAATCTATATCATCGAACTCGATAAATAATCAGATTATTAGCACAATAACGGACAAATAAGATTTTTGATGTTATCAATTTATATATATATTTATCATCGGGTTCAATTTTCATATGTATGTAAAATAAACCAAAACTTCTATTCATTCTATTTCATTTTAAATTTTATATAATTGAAATAGAAATCAACTCAAAATATACTAAAGTCTTCATACAAACATGGGGTTTGTATAAACTTATGAATGAACTAGCTGGGTCCCGCGGTTTTACCCGCGTAATTCCCGTTCCTGGGGCAATACCGGGTTGTAAGCTATCCTATCTTTTAAGTTGGATCAAACTGCACATGGTGTGCAAATTTTATTATAATCGGTTAAGTGGTTTAGGAGTCCATTAAGGACAATCATTGTGACACGAGATTTATATATATTAAGATAAAGAACTAACCTTCAAAGAGATAGGCTGATTGAAGTCCACCCGTATGCTCCCATGGTTGGTATTCAGCGTCCTCCAGATTCCCCTTAACGCAGACCAGAACGTCTCCATCTGTTTGGGCATACCCAGCTGCTCTCTAACGAAGTTACCGTCCACCAATTTGTCATAGTTCAGAGTTACAGGCACTAGCAGTGCATCGTTGATCGTACCTTCTAGGTATGCTTCCAGTATTACTGATAGAATTCCGGCTGAAAATTTAAATGCTTCTTAAAAAAACTCCACATATCGACCTTTAGAAAAAGAACTACATGATTAACTTCAGCTGTATAAAGCGTCTTTCGTAAGCTACGCTAACAGTCCACTAATCGTAATTAGGAGATATCTAAAAACGTCACTAGTGTGGCAAAGAGACACCTCTCTATAACGCTGAAATTAGCAGATGCTCTGTTTCTATGTGCATTATTTATTATTCAATAATGACAGTAATGTATTAGAAGATTATATTAAGTAATTGTCTAAATTCACAAAATATACAAAAAAATAATTCTCACCCACCACATCTGTATATCCGTGTAAGCATTTAAAAATAACAAAATATTTTACTATGAGATACATATCCAAATTTATTTAATCATCTCATTTACTAATACATGATATTTATAAATAATAAAAAAATACCTTAGTTATTCTATACATCTTTCTATACTGGCAAGTGGCAACACACAAATCACAATACTTATAACATTAATAATAATTACCTTTGGGCGGTTGTGGCTTGCCAGTTCTAGTGCGTCCGCCCTCAATAAAGAATTCCAAATTATTATTAGTTGCCAGACTGTTCAAAATATATGCCCTGTAAAAGAAATTACTGGTTTTAAAAATTTTAAGTAATTTAGTATGTTTCCATTATTAGATAGTGGATGACTTATAAAATTATAAGGTTCCTGTTTTTATTATTATGAATTTCTGATTCACATGTCTTTAAGAACTTTATAGTCTTAAGGTTTTATACGCAAAAAGCTAAACACTGTTTGTTATCACATATTTTTTGCTATTAAATGTGTCAGCCTATATAATTCATATAAGTAGATAATTATCAAAATCAGTTCAGTACACCAAAAGCTAACGCCCTACAACGTTGGTTAGTTACAAATTGTATCTATACAAGTATTAAATATTATCATCTTTTATATTATTATATACCTATTACAATTTCTAATGCGATTTCTTACCTAAGGGCAGCTTTATATATAGGGTCTTCGTGATATTCAGATCCTTCAACACGACGTCTGATGTAAAACGCACCGCATCCGCGTAGGAACCATCTGAAAATTACATCCAAAATAAAGTTATATGTCTTGTTAATACAAGTTATAATAAGCAGCCTTTTTATATTATTTAAATAATTTTAGTTCACAACAAACCACATATGAGAAATATTAATTAATTAACATTTGCCTGTGTTGATCACTTTGAACAAGCCCCAATATTTTCAGTAATAAGCGTTCATGCTAGGATTATTGCAAGAGTAAGTAATGTTTGAGAATCAAACTAGTCAGAGTATATTATGTCATTAGTGTAATGATAAAGAATTAGTAATATAAGAATATAAACCAGAACAGGCTAGACAGGCTAATAGTGTATCCCGAGTTCCATTCATTATTAATCCGAAAGAAAGGTATACACATTATATATTGCTTTTATAGATATATTTATATGTATGTATGTATATATGTAGAGGCGGGCTGCCGCAACTCGTTGACCAATGCGCCTATTTCACGTGAGGGGAACGGCAATGATCATAATCGATATTAATCTATACTGATATTATAAAGAAATAAAGTTTGTGTTTGTTAAATCGTAAGGGTTAATCTCGGGATCCACTGAACTGATTTTAAAAATTCTTTCAAAAATAGAAAGCAACGTTATTGCTAAGTATCATAGGCTAAAACCGAAAAATAAAAAGGCCTTTACGTGGTAGTCCGTATTGCAAAGTGAATCGAAGAAAAAACTTTTTCTTACGAACGCTGTCTTAACTATAAAATATATATATTTTTGAGTTCTAGAGAAAAGATGGAGTTTAAAAATGCCTACAAAAAGTCAACGACAGCATATGATCAACTTTTATATTTAAGTGACAAAAATAAAAAAGGAGTTTACACATTATGGTCAAAGAAGCGGACACGGGTCCACTAGTTAGTTATATATAGACAGTATGACTCACCCAAACAAAGGTATGCGCATGTTATCCCCGGCCGCGACTAGCGGCGGCCTGAGGCCGGTGAGGTAGAGCGCGAAGGTGACGAGGATGTAGTCGAAGTGCGAGCGGTGCAGCGGCACGAACACGAGCGGCAGGCCGGCCGCGTGCGC
>DWAJ01001006.1:0-25733 GCA_018238005.1 Eurema mandarina
ATCAGCACCCCCCCCCCCCTTTTATTAAAATCCGCGACTGATTAAATTATAAAATCATAACCGTTTACCCAAGTTTACCGGGTTTACTTTCAAAAATAATAATCAATAATTAAAAATGTATGGTAACAAAAAAATAAATGTGTTATATAAGAATGTATGGTATATACCATAGAAAGCTAGCAATAATCTGAAACACAGAAAAGCAATAACCGTTGTATAAATTGTTTCCTTAGTAAATAGTTGAAGGAGAAATATATCAAGTCTAGGCGTCCCGGATCAATATTTGACTGTTTAGTAACCTCTCAATCAATCAAACGCCAAGGGAGACCGTATTTATATAGATTTTAAGACAAAACCGTTAATATGAGGGTAGACTCACGAAGCTTTATTTATTTTAAAGTAAAATATAGTAACCATAATCACTTTAAAAACAGTTCTAAATAATGTGCTTAAAAACGTACAACTACATCCTTCACACATTTACTTTATTATCAAGAATAAAAGTCTGTAATAGGTATTTAAATTTAAAATTGGAAATAGGTAATCGATTTTCCCAAAAAGTTTTCCTATTTAAATGTTCTGTTCAATAAGCTAATATGTACTACGTAAAAAAGTATTAACGGTTAGAATTTTATATTTATGTAACACAATCAGAAACCTTATACGGCTTATCTCATTAACATAGTCAAGCTATGTTATAGTCGGGGTTCACTCAAAGCGAGTATTATCCACATTTTATTGTTACATAATAGGAAAGGCAACAAGGAAGCAAATACAAATTGTAGTAATTTTTCACAAAGATATCCGTCCAAATGTAGCAAGATCTGTCGCAACGTAATCGAAAATAGATCTTTTGTTATCTTCAGAAGAAATCGAACAGCATTATTCGGGACCAACTGGATAATAGGGACTTTTCATAAAATGATCGTTGGTTTAACCAGCAAAACCAGGAAAAACAACAGCAGAATAATTTCAAAGCTAATCTTTGGCCCCAACGTCAGTTGATAGTTCATCAACTGAGCCACTCTAAAGAATATAAAAATAAAACTACATGTATTCAATAACGGATCCACGTACAAGACATATAAAAGTGACAAAGGCTACTTTTTATGCCGGAAAACGAATGTGTTCTCTCAGGAATACGCAATAAGTGAGATGCTTTCTAATAAAAAGATACAAAAACAAGTAATATTAATTCATTGGATTTCCATTTCCAACTGCTCCTGTAATCTGTTGTTATAAAATATAAAAGATGATTTATATTGGCTTACCGCGAGCCGCACAACTTCAGTGAATTAATTATAACCTTAATTGACTTTTTACCATTTTTATGAAGCTTTCATTTACATAATGGCAATAGTTGACCTTTTGTGGCATTTAATAACCCACTTAACGCTTTATTGGTAGTTTATTGTTCTCACCGTGGTAAAACAATGCTAGGTAATTATGAATAACTTGGATTAACTTAATGGTTCAGTAAAAAGTTATTGGAAAATATTCCAACTCACAAAAATGGTACATCACTAATTAGTGACATACTATTCAATGTAGGAGAACGAAATATGTGAATAGAGAGCTTTTTAAAAGTTCTTAGATTACTGATACTTTAATCGCCTATAACTGTTTTAGATATATAATTAATTAACACGCAAATATTTCACACCGATTTATTTATTTCTATAAAATCTTTTCCCTCATAAATCTGAATGCAGATAAGGGTTTTGGAACACTCACATTTTTCGAGATAAGAGTAGCCTGTGTCACATTCCATCTCATAAACTCGCCGTGCAATATCGTCAGTCCCATGCCCCACCATTTGGGCAGAGTGAATCGACGAACACCCTTTGAATTTGTAATATTATTGTACATTCATGTATAGAATTTGTAAGCTTATATAAAGCCTAGAATAACTGAAATCTCATTCCCTTTTCATATTAATACTGCATTTTATTTTCAAGGGTACGTAGGTTATCTAAAAATATTTAGATCTCTCAAAGTCACACAATTTTATAGGCTAAAACTAAAAACTGAACTGGCCTACAGCTGAACTACGTCGTCCTTTGTATGCCAAGCTTGAGAACAACCAATCTCCCAAATATACAGGCACAATGATTGGAAACATTTGCCGTAAACTGCAGGAAATCAAACTGTCTACACACCAACATGTTAGGCCTGAAAAGTTGTCACGAGGTGCACGAAATTCTGCTATGTTTATTTTACTCTCGAATTTTCCTTATAGGTATCAATGGTTATTTGTTGGGATGCCAAACTACTGATATGATACTACTATACTAAAATGATATCTTTTTAAATATAGGTAAGTAAAAAAAACTTTCCGATGGCATGGTAAAACTAATCCATCATCATTCGATTAATCCATACTAATATTATAAATGCGAAAGTAACTCTGTCTGTCTGTCTGTCTGTCTTTCCATCACGCTAAAACTAATGAACCGATTAGAACGAAATTTGGTACACAGATGGTCTAGAGCCTGAGAAAGGACATAGGCTACTTTTTAAGTGGAAAAAGGGTTAAAATGGGGGAGGGGGGTCAAAGTTTATATGAAAGTCCACGCGGACGGAGTCGTGGGCAACAGCTAGTTCAATAACTCAATAAAAAACAAGGTGATTTTGTATTATTTAATTTCTGTGCAAGTATCAAAAGGTAACACTTTAGATTATTTAATTTGTGCAACATTTGTCACCAATTCGTAATTTAAAGCGTCTAAATTATGCACAATGTACGTGACAAATACCCGCAAATGAACGCTAATTGTGATTATTATTACCACGCGATATTTCGTCGGCTTATTAACGATTGTTTGACATCAATCTAATAAATAAATGACAATATTCGTAACCATTTCAATTTAAATTGACGGTACAAAATAAACTAATAAATAGTTATTAAAATTCAGTATTAAATTTATATATATTAATTGGGTCCATTTGTTATGAATTAAGAGAATAAAGTTTTAGCAGAGAGATTTAGAAAAATTATTTATTTATACTTTGTTACTAGGACATATTTACTGAGACTACGTTGAAATGTTTACTTCTCAGCTATTCAAAATATGTATGCCATAATAGGTTTTATTGCACCGATAAATTTTCTGGGTCAACCTGCACTATGTGTATATTATGAAATTTCCCTAGAGCAGAGACGAGATGTTTTAATAAATACAGCTTCCTTTGAAAAGGGGTATATCATTTAGAGAAAATACTAACTTAGAGATCAAACTTATTATGTTACAACTTTCAGACTATGATAATATTACATAATGTTATCCACCTACTTTCATGATTGAAATTTTTGTCAACGAAATATATATGTAAATTGTATATATACCGCGCCACGCAGTTGTAACCACATTAATGCATGTGTTATCTTATAATACTATAATCTTAAAGCATTATCTAAAAATAGCACAGACAGAAGAAAACGACATCGTTTTATACTATGATCAATAACGTTATAATATAGCATAGTTAAGCTGCAATAAAATGGTTATTAGTAAGAAAACTTCGAGCTTATGTAGAAAAGATAAAAATCGCGAATGTTTGCAAGGTGCTAATTACCAGGCAGATTTCTCGTGCAGCAATGAGTAGGCAAAATCCGAAGTGCGCTGATATAAAATCTTAATTAAGTATGATTTGTGTCGACTAATGATTCCGCTCAGGATCCGGGATTATATTGATTCAGTGAAAACGAACCTCATTAGAACGTTCGCCCACTTTTTGAGATATTAAATTTTTAATGTTTTATCTTGAAACAGAACGTACGATCATTTCTGTAATAACAAATGTTTACGGTTGTCTTTAATAAAAAAAAACTAAAAATTTTAAAGGACGTTTTGTGTTAAAAAAGCACAATACTATTTTTTGTAATAAACATCAATGTAGTGAAATACATACTTCAATTTGATTTAATTATAAATTGTCTGTAAGTTTTAAAGGGAAGCAAGCTCAATGAACATCAAACAGAATACGATTTTAATTTAGGTATTATAACACGCCAAATATACCAAGAAACTCTTTCAGACGTAACAATATTTTCACGCAAGCAAACCACAATACGTAACGGGTCTTTATATCCGTCTTTGAGCCTAAAATTTATACAGTCAAAATTTCTATTGGGATACGGAAATTAAATCTACCCTCACGATATCAATTGAAACGCCAGCTTTTGTCTATTGTCTGAATAAAACCGGCACACTTGACTGACTATCAAAAGGACCTATCAATTTGATTTTATACATGAAAATAATTGTGTTCTATATAGCAGAAACCTCATTAGTTATAATTAACTAGTAGTCTCTATTTAATAGTCAATTATCGCATCAAAAGGCACATTTACTAAAGCAAATTATATTTCAGAATATGAAATTCGAAAGTGAACGAAAACCAATATTGAAGACTTTTGAGACATTAATATGCAATTTAAGTAAAATTAATACCATTGAAGAAATATATTATTTTATTTAACATTATGCCCGAGGTACCAACGAAAGTCTACACTAACGTCGTTAATATTAAAACTTTTGTGAACCAACGCTAATTACATTAAAACAAAGAAAAATCTTAAAAGTTTTAAACTACAAACTCACTAAAGCAATCGAAGAGCACAGTTAAAAAGTTCACTGTTAAGAATTTAATATTTTCAATGTTTTCATTTTAAAGAAAACGAGGATAAAAGTTTTAATATTTTAAGACTATAGTTATTCTCGGTAGCGTTGTTACGACCTTCATAACGATAAAATTCTTTAACGGAAAATGTTGTACGGATTTTATGTAGGTACCTATATGCTGTATTTTTTACCAATACATGAATTTCTTAACAATATCTAAATTGACAAACAGAGAATTTGACAAACAAAGAATTACGGGTAAGGAAAAGACCGCTTGATCAGTTTAGACTCGTACATCTCATTTATAATTGGTACCTAAAAATTAACAATCCTTAAAAGGCAAAAATATATGTATGTGAACCACGTAGCAGTGGTACTTTCAGAGGATATAAAACACAAATCCGGCTCCCTCAACGACTTATGAACGTTCGATACGTGTTCAATTTAACGAAGATATAAAATTGTTATTGTTATTATACTTCTGTCAACAAGCAATTTCTGATAATAATAACTCTCAAAGGCTGTAGCAGAGATAGGTGATTTATGTGGGAGCGTGCTCTTTGCTGGAAATGACATAGTTTTAGTAAGGTTTAATGACCTAATTGGTCCGGCAGAAGCAGACACACTAATATTTCGAGAGAAAGTATACTCAAATTGGCTTACAAAAACGACAAAGTTATATACTCGTAATGTGCATTATAATTTGTAACTGTCAGTAAAAATAAAACAAAAACTACTTCTATAAATAAGACAAATAGGCAACAATGTCCTTGTTAAAAGTTAGATGTTCTCTTAAAAATAAACTATGTAGCCTTTTTGCCAAACCCAGACTCCTCTAGCGAATAAATTTGATTTACTTATACCTTTACCTGCTTCGAATTACGTGAGCAGCATATCCAATAAAGGTCACGCGAAAATACGTTTTTTCAACCATTTTCTTTTATTGATCACGCCTGTATCGCGGTTTGAGTATGGTAATATCCCAATTATAAAGTAATCCTTTAAACGACTATTTCAATATCAAATTATTTTATTATAATGTTGTTAATAAGTTTAATCGTATTTTGTTTAACATGCCGTATATTAGTATTTGGACAAACATTGCATGATACGGTTCATAAATCATATGCTCAAATAGATATATTGAGTCTTGTGATGGATGTTCAAGTCTTTAGTTACTGTACTTAAGATAAGAATTTGTTCACAATTATGTAATAGATGATTATTCATTGATTCACGTATTAATATTTATATAAGCAATTTCTGCTAGTCAAACATAGTGTTATTTAGTGTTCCTACCTCGTAAATGACGGCTGTCATCATTAATGAAATAGGTATATGCCGCTATTTTCCATTTGGCCAGCTATGCCGCATCGTCAAAGTCGAATATATGAACGTCATGGGACCTATGACAAAATAATTATCAAGCAGCAGTTAAAAATGTAGTTTATACATAAAAGGGAGGACAAAAATTGGAAATCGTTCACTTATAACTTCATATAGATTACTAGACAAAGTAACACGATACTTCATTATAAGATATAAAAGGATTATTTAACCCTTGTTACTCAGCTCGTCGAATAAAATTACACAGGAATCAGCGTACTGTAATTATCATTCGGGCGTTTATTTTAAATATGTAAATTACGTACAAATGAAATTGCTTGCTGTTTAATTTTTGGACCGCCTTACAATTCTCATACGAGATTTCGTTTCATTCGTTGAAGTTAAATCTCATATTCTTTTAAAGAAGATTACCATTTGCTTTAATCTGTTCTTTTTTATTAAGCAATAAAAGCAAAGTAGTTTACTCAGTAATTTTATTGTTATGTCACTTTTATATAATACTAGTAGCATTTTCGACAGAAAATAAACATGTATAAATCTTGCAAACAGTTAGCATACCTATTACCTACGTAACTTTGCAGATTAATATATGCATCTATCGCGCCATCTTTGATCTCTTCTTCGCAACTGAAACGTTCATTATTATGAAATATATTGGTTCCCTAAATACGTGGTAATTTTTCTACCTCTCGCTGACCACAGTACCAATATTTGGACTTACGCGCCGTTTCCGCAACTTTTCGAACTTATGACCAAGTGCGGAGCTTAACGAGAGTCGAGTTTAAATTTATAGACCATAAAATGTTTCAACAAACTGCGAGGTCGGGACATTTATAGTCGCTACTGGAGCCTTTATGTAACAGATGTACACCGCTGTGATTGCTGTCTCTTTGATTTATTTATTGGATTACTTAAGGGTACTTGGTGTAATACGAGTCACGGAGCTATCCAAGTTTGTGCTAATAGTTTACAGTATGCAAATGAATCGCTCGGCTATCGATCCCGGAGATTAATTATGAGACTATAGTATGTAAGCTCGTCTAGCGGCAGGAGTTAAATACCCTTCGGAATATGCTTGGTTAGAGATTTTGCCCGCAACATAGCTCGCGTAAATATTGTAACAAACAGTTTTATTTCATTTTCAACCAAATTTTTTATTGTTGATTTCATAAAAATCATTTTGTAATTTCGTGCATTTTATTGTATTTTAGTGAACGATAGAATTTTAATGAATTAGGGATTATATGTCTTAAAATGAAGTTAAATTGAAATAGTATTAAGAAAATATGAGTAGATCTAAAACAGCTCGGCAATGATTGCTCACCTAGATTCCAGTCAACGCATGTCTATTTCGACGAGAAGAGGCTTTATATGCTGCGTTTGTTTATAAATATAATTCCTGTGACCATCCACTACCTATTGAAATCTAAATTTAGCTATAGATTTTGAAACGATATCCACTAAATACGTTAAATATTTCATTTAATAATAAGCTAATAATGGAATTATGCCATTTTATAGAGATCATTTAAGACGATTTCCCGATGATAAGCGATAGTCTGCACCCGTTGATAGTTGAAAAATAAAAAGAAAGGACTTATACAACATAAAAATGTTAAAAAAGTGGGAAGTATGAGAGGGAGAATGTTACTTACCGGACTTCAAGCAAGAACATCTCTGACGATATACCATTAATTGACATCAAACATAGGGTCAAAATTCAAGTTTCAATTCCGATCCGTTTTGTTCCTAAAACGTTTATTCTGCGTCATAATATTTACTGAAAAAGACATACATCATCTATGACGTTTTTAGAGGTGTGCACCGGGAGCATAATTATAATAATATATATTAGAAAAAGACTCTTTAATCATTATTTGAATTAAACTTAATAATAAGACCGTAAAATAAAAAAGTGTTAAGTAAACAACGTGCTTAAACCTACAAAGGTATTTAACGTTAAAAAACCACTCCTTTGTCAAGATAAATGCACGAAGGCTCCAAGTTTAATGAGATACGAGGTCAAAGTTTGAGAGAGAATAAATAATTTATTAGAAGTGTACACATTGTTTGCAACAACTTAATAAACATCGTGTGTGGACCGGCCTTTACCTTTTTATGAATAATTCCCGACATCATTAACGACCTTACCCGAGAATTTTAAAGGTAACCCTCCAGATTATTTTCAAACATTTTAACATTTCGAAGCTAATTGAAGTTTTAAATATGTTAATGATCTGTCTTGGTTAAAGCTGTATATATAATTGTTATACTCAATGTAAAGACCCTTATTAACATTTTCATGATTGTTTTTATGGAAGTAGTACTAAAATAACCTTCAATTTTTACGATATACTATTTGACTTACTAAATTATATGTTTCAGTATACGGTTATATATTTCAGAGCTACATAGTATCAACTTAATTAAAACACAACACCTCAGTTGGTTTCTATCACACGTTGCTAACTTAACGCAAGCTCACTTAAGCTTCTTAGCGTAAGTAAACTAAATTAACTTTTTAGTATGTTGACTTTTAAAACGAAGTAGGTAAGTTTATAAGTATGTTTCCGACATATGATTTTTTATACCTGCATATAAGTGTTATTATATCATATTATAACAATTTATAATTATGTAGGTATTTTGATCAAAATAAGACAAAATATTTTTAATTAATTTTACATTGTCTTTATTCTGTCCGTTGTGGTCAAAAATTGGCTTCAAACAATTATAAATACAGTTATTAGTTACTTAAAATTTAAGGAATTCAAGTTCTTAATTTAATAATTAATTTTCTTATTCCTTTATTGGTAGGTATAAGAGCGTAAAATTAAAAACATTGCCAATGGGAAATATTCTTAAAACTAAACTTCAAGTGGTAACAACTGGAATTCTCTTTTGTTTACATCGGACCTGAATGTTTTAAACAATGTAAAAAAGACGGTGAGACGTAACGTGCTCTTAAACCATCTTCTTTTTCTATTTCACAAATTCACGATACATTTAATGCATCTGCAAATGCTCGCATTCTACGGTTTAAAGCTTGACTTTACATAGAATTCAATCTTAGTACGTGACGTGAAAGGGATATCGCATCGCTGCATTAGTCCTCCAACGGACTCGACGAAATTAAATAATGAGATATCTTTTTCTGCAGTCAGCCATGTGCAATTTGTGAAACAATAGCTACGAGTTGGACAAAAGTCCCTTTAAACAAAGGAAGCGTGAGCTGTGTTTCCTCATTTTGTTGACAAAATTTTGGAGAATCAAATAATATGCACATCAGCGGAATTCGGGGACTGTGTTGGTGACGTTTTAAAATGATATATTTTAATGTCGCCAAATTTCACATTGTTTAAGTTCCGGAATGCTTTTGAGAATCTTTTTATAAGTTACCTAATTGTTGTTGCTTTGTTGAGTTTTGTTCATGTTATGCTCGTAAAACAAACATATTATTTATGTACCTAACTTAGTTCTTACAACTCATATTGGGAAAATAAGTTTGTTCAGATATTTTATTCGTATACGCAAAATATAATAACTAAACTTTAATTTTGTTTAGACTTAAGGAAAAAATATTAAATAAAAAATAAATAAATAAATAAACAAACCATTTTTAAGCTAGTACTCATGGTACATTAAGCATTGCTATAAAAATAGAAGATTAATAACAAAAACGAAGGTGTTTTTGATACCAATTCTAGAACGAAGTACACATCCGCTATTGATATTTTAATTATTATTTATTTGACCTGAAACCTATATTACTGTCTTAAAAGCAATCTTAGTAAATTAGCATTAAAAATAAAGTTAAATTCAACATTTACAAGACTGTACTGGAAATTAGATGTTTTAGAAACAAAAATGTAACATTTTGAATATTTCGCTGCGCATTTTAAAATGCTTAATAGCGTTTGAATCGCATTCATAACTTTTAGAAATTTCCCGTTAGTCTGGAAATTATATAAAATCATGTAAAATTAGTTCACTTCTGAGCTCTTTCAAGACCGTCTCTAAAGCTGGAACTTCATAAGCACTAGTATTTTAATTTGTTCAAAGTTGCGGGGATGTCGGTCGCAAAACAGCTCTTCGCGATAGTTAAAAGTATTAAGTGTATAAACTAACCGAGAGACGTCAAGTCACTGTAAATTGTCGTAGTTATTTTCTTATTTTAACTTTCTTACAAGTTCGTAGAGCGAGGATCATATAAAAGGAACACAAGGTGTTGAGGCAAATACCAATTTGTTTTCTTCCTTGAATTTCTGTTATGGCTTTAGGCTAAGTCTAATCTTTTGAGCGAACTTGGTAGGAAGAGTCTGATTTGTCCTCAATAGTATAAACTGAGACATGTAAGGGATGTGAATATTGTAAGAATCTAATTAATTTGAATATTTTGGTACCTGATTTTTACAATTCTAAAAGATGTCTCATCGACAGGACTTATAGCCAACAAATTACAAGTTACTTCGGTAAAAAGTTAAATAGCATATATATATACGAACAATGATACAAAACAAATGTGAACACGACAAACGCACGTTGCTACAATCTGTCCTCGTATTCGTGTCTCTGAAAAACACTGAATTTTCTTTTATTCATACATATGAGACACAATTTGCATAACAAAACGTTTTTTGTTAAGTCAAAAACGTAAATCCTAAAACACTTCCAACAGCTTTCAGAGTTTTGTATTTAAATAATTGAAAACTTGTTTTTCGCAGAACATAAGTATAATATGTGTTGTTACCTTATATAATAAGGTTTCTTTTCTTGTATGTCTGCTTCCCCGTCTGTAGCACAACGATTCGCCCCAAAACCATTGAGTTTAATTCTTACACTATAAAGATAATATATTATGTAATAATTGTTATTTTCAATGTGAAAGTTATTAGACTACTTATAACATATAAGAAGTCGCGTTCACAACATTTTAATTTGACGCACTTTACGAGAGCCTTTAATTTGTTTATAGTTCGTTGCACACAAAATGTTTTTATATATATAAAGATACTGCACTTAAACAATCCATGATTATAAATTTCAAACTTTAAAACCACTTGTTTGTTTGTAATAAAATTCTATTCAAAACAGTAGTAAGAGCTTCGCATTTCAACCATTTCATCCGGTGTTCCAATAAAGTTACAATTCAAAACAAAATCAAATATAGGTATGTAGAAATGAAAAATCGTTGTCGGCCGGTAGATATACCTACGATCATCGTTAAAATTGAACAAAAAATAAAATACGACATATGTTTGAATTTATTTCTTTGAAACACCATGCAATTCTATGCCAATTTAAAACTGAAATACCAACAAAATAAATAAAAAAACAAATTGGAATACTCCTAGGAACTTTGCTAACTGATATGGCGCGGCTATTTTACTTTAATGTTGTTAAGTCCCAGAGAAATAAAATTCAAAAGCGATACTCTATAACTGATATTGATCAATCTTATTACTTGTGACTCATTGGCATTTTACATTACTCGTACCTCTGCAGTGAATGCTGAAGCCTTTCAATTCAGTATTTAATTATCTGATTAAAGAAGCCATAGAGAAAGCTCAATTAGCAGCAATTAATTAGAACAACGCTGATAAGCAATTGTTTGCAGCCGTACAAACAAGATAATAACAAATAAAAGAATCCAAGATTAATATACGCTATACAATGAAATTGAAATATGGAAGTTAAAAATTCTCTACGACAAAGCGTGTCCACTATATCAAGTTCTCGAGACGGGATTAATCCATTCATCATATAAATTAAATTCTCAGATTTGTATAAAGTGAGAGGTTAAACGTGAGAGCCTTTCTGGTCACGAATACATAACTGGCGCTAAGCCAAGAAAAAGCTCTGGAATCTTAATTCACTACATATTTATAGGCCTTATAAATCCTATAAAAAACATGTTCATGTTATACTTAATGTATTATTACGTCATATTTTCTCATTTTTATCCTTATTAAAGAATCCGAATATTTGCTGGGCATGGAAAGATTTTCCTAAGATAAACTATCCCTATATGGAGGGATACCTTTAAAGGAAAGCCCAAAGAATCTATATTGGAAAAAATAATTTAATTTCATAATACAAGAATTTCTCATAAACGTTATTTAGCTATTTTCGTGTAATTAACGTGCAATCAAATGTGTGTAATACTGGATGATAATATTTTTGACATATAAGAATATATTATAAGAGATCAGATTTGGATAGTTTATATATATAGACCCGAAGTCTTAATGTCACAATTCCAGTAAATGCATTATCTTCGATATGACGCTATCGAGAACATCTGTGCTCAACAAAGGACAATTTCGAACATCGCCATTGCCGCTTCTGATTGGAACGTTCTAGAATTAAGATCTATACCAATATAAAAATTTTCCAAATCATAATATTAAGATGTATTATTTTTGCACTATGCGCTTAGTAATCTTTATATTTATATTTTTTTACAAAATGAGTATATTAATTTTGTATAAAACATTAACGTTATATTATTAAAAATCGGATAATTTATACCTAAACATTAATAAGGGTAGGCGTTTCATTAAGCGTTTTTTTGTGTTTTAATATAATTACTAAATTTCTGCTTAATAATTTGCCCGCTATAATCCGTAGGGACACTCTGACGGTTAAATGTCACCAAAACAGAGTAAATTTTGGCAAAATAAGTTACAAGTTATCTCTAGGGTAGTTTTAAGTAATTTTCTAGAAGAAACAAGTCATAGATTTTTTTTAATTTATCATTCGACCCTGAAACAACGAAATAACATATAAAATAATAACATTATTTGTGTGCCGTACCCGTTGAAGAGTAATAAAATTATTGTCATAAAACGAGATACATTTGGCAGTTGAAAAATAATTGATGGTATGGATGGGAAAAAACATGAAGATAAACCAATATTAATGAAAATGTAATAACAACAAAAGTTTATGTATATCTATCTATCGGTCGCCTAAGCTATAAATAGATTTAGTTTGGTCCTTCAACACGACTTTGACTACTGAAGTGTAAGTACGGTTGTAAGCACCCATTTAAAGATTTTATACCTTACCCTTTATTAACGTCTTAGAGTAATTAGTAGGTGAGGGCAAGATTACTACTGTAGTTGCTAAGATTAACCACGTAAGTGCCATAGAAATAAGAGCCATATTACACGACCTAATAATATAACGCTCATAATATAATGAAGTATAAAAATCGCCTTGTACTCGTATAGCTGACAGGCACTCGATATTTTAATTAAATAAAATGAAATTTTAATATACAATTTTGTTACAAAGAAAAAACTCGGCTACCTTTATTAATTTTAATACGAAAATATATCTTGATTTGAATTTTAAATTTCATTTAATAATTTATATTGACCGGCGGGTCTCTGCTTTATATAGAAACGTGTAATTAATGGAAGAGGTCAAGAAGTATAGAATTTATTATAACGTTTGCTTTTAAATAAATATAATATTTTCTTTCTCATGTAAGGTCATTATTTTGATAACAACTACCTATTCTACGTTAAAGTCACTTTTACATACATTTATATTTCTACATATTTAATGTGTGCATTAATGGTGGCAGTTGTCTAATTAAAGAGGTATAACCTAATCTACCACTCTCATACGGAAAACCACATATCATAACATGAAATTTTCATATTTATTTTCTCATATAAATTATCCTATCCTTTATTTATTATTTATTTATTAATTATTTTATCCTATAATTTGTCATAAGATCTTCCTTATCCCTTTTTTAATACATTATCAAGACAGAAAACTATAAAGCATTTTATTGTATTGGTTAAATTAATTTCTATACGTCTATTTACATAGAGGCATAATATGAACACGTATGAAATATCTTTTTTTATACTAGACTTAAATGGCAATATACGCTCACATTCATTCGTCCCTAGCAATAATCTTGAAATCCAGGTACAATAAAGAAGAGCCTTATCTATATGCGTATAGGTTATAAATTATTGAGTAATCGCACATCGATCCCAGAAGCAGTGATGTAGAGGTTACATAAATAAAGGATATTTTATATGTAGAAAGCGTCAGCCCGGATAAGATAAAGGCCTAAGAAATAATATCGTAGCGAGGAAATGTTGCAAATATAGCAGGGTAAAGAATTCTTAGGACGAAGTACCTACTTGAAAGGCACTCTTGTACTTATATAATGGCGTGGCTGGAATAGCGATGTATTGTCAGGAGCAAGTTATTTTTAAGTCCCATATGTTAATCAGGTAGTCCTTACCCTTTTAGTGAACACAATATAATATTATTTTAGATGATTGCTGCCAAAAATTTCTAAGCACTGAGTGTAAGAGCCAAGAAGTCTTAATGTGATTGGGTCATCTTAATTGTGATTGTAATACTAACATAACTATTTCTTGTTTACAAGATTTCATTTTAATAAATTAACATTTCTCTATATTTCCATTTATTCATGGCACTTTATGTGCTATAGAAGAGACAAAGAAAATAGTTTGGATCGAACTAAAATTCCCTTATGTTATCAAATAGCCTACAACAGATTCGAAGTTATATTTCCTTTCCTCTCATTCACAAACATCATATTTTCCAAAAGCAAAAATACAACTTGGTGAAATACTAAAAATAAATAAAATTTTAAATCTCTTTTAGATACTTTTCTGATAAAAAATAAAAGATAAAATTCTTTTGATGATGGTCGTCATGGATTCGAGACAAAATAAATTACAAAAGATCTTTTTTCAGAATGGCAGTGAAAAAAGAAGAAAAATAACTAAATGTTAAATATAGGTACTATATTTATCATTCAGTTATACTAGGTTAGACTAGGTTAGACGAGCATCCTACAAACAGTGTACAAAAGAATATTAAAAATACTATTTAGGTACCTATAAGTAACATTAGTTGCGTCATACGCACAGGGTTGGATATCGCCAAGTATTTCGTTTCATATGGTTTCCTGAAAGAAATCACTTCTCATAGTCAATAGTCTCCAGTTACAATTGATGCAATGTATTTTAGCAATGTGTCCCTCATATGTGTTTCTAAGAGTAAAAACTCATCAACTCAAAATATTTTGCTACATTTGTAAATTACTTATTGTTGGTTAATAACACAGAAATCTGACCTAGGTAATAGAAGTGGTATATGTCACGATGATCTATTGAAACGCGTGTCGTCTGTAATACTAAATACTAAAATAACATCTGATGACAGAGCGTACATTATTTCTACTTTTGACCACCATGAGCGCTGCGATAGATTATGTTACCCCCACCTAGTACTTCGCACCCAGCGAATACTTACTACGTTAAGATTGACACTTAGTTGTTTATTCGCACAAGCTTCATTTCAAATTAGTGTTGTGCTTCATATCATTTAGATATGGATATCATTTAGCACATCACTAGCTCGTGACAGTTGTTTGCGGCCGTACCACTGAAACACCAACAACAACAAGTTCAAATGCAAGATCCATCGTTATTTGTCTAATACATTGCTTTTTAATACGGTGCCCTTCCGTGAATCTCCGGAACAAAAGCGGCAGTGATTAGTAAAGTAAGCAAATGTTCGTCATATCGTTTAAGATTGACGTTATGGATATAATTTTATTTTTTCGTTATAACATCAATATTACTATAAAAATCCACTAACTGATAAAATGTTATCCCTGTATTAGTACTATAACAGGTCGTAGATGATTTTCCACATTGGGCAATGCTGCAAAACACAATTTTTAAGAGCGCTTAACGCGACGAAGTATCGCGAGCGATTAAACGTAAATTTTTGGTACTGTTGACGAACAAATCGACAAGGAGACATTGTCAGACTTAACAATTCTATTACATTGGTTCCGACTTCCGATTTTTGTGGTTAATAATAAGAAGCTCAGCAACCATATTTATCAGATA
Organism: Eurema mandarina; assembly: GCA_018238005.1. Lineage (NCBI taxonomy): Eukaryota > Metazoa > Arthropoda > Insecta > Lepidoptera > Pieridae > Eurema > Eurema mandarina. The sequence goes on from DWAJ01001006.1 coordinate 15,899, forward strand.
TAACTTACAAACTCCAGTTCTTACAAACTCTGAAGCACCTATTAAACTATAAAATCTACCAGAAATAAATCCCACTTCGCGGCGGCGTAGCAACTAGTACGAGCTTAGTAATATCAGCGCGCATATTATGATCCAAACTAAGATACATAGTGACAATTTCTATCTTGATATACTGCTAACGCTTTGATACAGAATTACCATGTGCCACAAATGACCTCAGTATGCCAAGAAAGCCTATTCATGATACCCAAATTGTGAACCAACAGTTCAGAATTAATAACTTACTATTCTCTGTGCTTTATTGTGCGAATTATTTGTAGTAAATAAATGAATTAAAATTATTAATCTTTAAACAGATTTGCGTTTAATTTCATTCAACAAGCTTATACAATTACCGCTACTTAATTATCATTTTGATTAGTGAATTTTTGTAACCCCGAACGTGTGTTTGCTGACATGAGGAAGGAACCAGGAAATTACTGAAATAATTGACACATATAAAAGACTAATATATGACTTACATGTCTTATATTAGTCTAGAATATCTCCTAGGTGGGGCAGTACTCGCCCACGGTAGGTACGTCGTCATCCCGGTCTGTTCAGAGCCACTCGTTTTACTTCATCCCAGGTCTTCCCGATGTCCTTCATCGAAGACAGTTTGCCGACAGGTCTGTTTTGGACGGCCACGTCAAAAGACTAATATTAGCCTAATGATAAGTATCGCATGGTATACAATATACATGTCAATCAATGAAGTGACTTTTATTGACCAGAATTGCTTTTTTATGTTGTAAATTAGAAGTTTGTTAAAGAATTTAGTTTTGATATATAATACCAAACGTAGCAATGTTAGCATGTCCAATGTCCATACCCCACAGAGATATGAGACACATTGATTAATTTAATTGCAATATAAAAAGCTTTATAGTAAAATTTGTTTCATCATTATAATAATTTAATATGATAAATAACTTGTTCCTGTCAAATATAGAAGTGACACCACAAAGTCGTACCAATTACACTTAATTCTTTCGCTTCGCTGACACCAGGCCACGTCTTCTTAGAGAAAGCGGAATTGCAATGGTCTTTCTTACTTGGCATTAAATCCCCAATTACATTAAATCTTGTAACTGTCCGGCCATTTTATAAGTGACGTTAATTTTTGCTACATTTCATATAATATGGTGCTAAGTTTTAGTCTTCCAGCACACAAGTTATTTTTCAGTTGTATTATCCTCATTAATATTACCTTTTTTGCGAGGAAAAAATCTTTATCAATATTACCTAATAGCGTATAACTCAATATGTCTATCAAACTTAAATCCCTCATACCTGCACTGATTTTGATAGCATTTGGTACAAACATAGTCTATTGCTTATGCCTACCTTTTATTGCGACCTATAACTTAGCTTAAAATTAGCATGAATTTAAATAGATGCACGACACTAAGACAATTTGGTATACTTCAAACTGCCAAAAGTAAAGTAAATTAATAACTATCCATAGACTTAAGTGTAAAGCAGCAGAAAGAGTAGTACATATAAATAGTTAACAAAGCAGTGCAGATTTTCAGTTTATTTTTCTTATTGTAAATTGTTGTCAAAATTTTAAAGATTTATGACAAACATTAATAACAGAAGGCACTAAAATTTCCACTCGACGATATTAGCCTCCCAAATTTTCTCACAAATTAAAATATGGACAGAATTTCATTAAAAACGCGACCTTGTCTTGGCTTATAAGAGAAAAAAGATGCAAAGTCATTTCGCCAGTAAATAATTAAAAGCCTATTTCACGGTAGGATGAAGCAACATCGCAGCTCGGCGAAGATAAATCGAAGATTTGCCTGTTGGGCAGGCGCTTAATTGACGGAACTTTATAAACAACTTTACTATGCTTAGTTGCTATATTAAGCTACTAAGTAATAAGTAAGCTACGTACTGCATTTGTTCCTTTTTATACGATCTTATGTAAAATGAAAGCTGTTCATTTATAAGCGGTAATCTTTGTAACTATTGAGTACTTATAAAAAAATCCAATAAAAAGCAACTTTATTTTCCATTATAAGCTAGTAACCCGAAGAATACAAAAAAGCGAAGTCTGCTTTATCGCAGAAAAATTCGAGGAACATAGCATGGTTATATACATATTAAGTTTAATAAACCGTGAAACTTATGACTCTAAAACCTATTTTAATGATTTCTTACTTTCTGCGCGAAGAGTTGTGGGTTCGATCCCCACACCAGAAAAATATATTTGTAATTTACATTTGTATTTTTCTGGGGTCTGGGTGTTGCTATATATTATATGTATGTATTTACAAAAGAAAAGTATGTATATGTAATTTATTCCGTTATCTAGTTGCCATAACACAAGCTTCTGCTTAGCTTGGAACTAGATAGCGCTGTGTATAAATGTCCTGAAATATTATTATTATTAATTACACTATCGTATGATATCTTATTAAGATACTTGTCAATAATAGTAATGTGAGACAGAATAAACGGTACGGGCAACAAAGTGCAAAGCTTTTAAGAATATATTTACTTTAAATATTAAACGACATAAGAGTAGAGACTCATCACTAGAAAATTCAATTTTAAATAATATGCACATTATAAACCCAACGATACATTCTCATAATAAATAATATGTTTTGATGTTGCTCTTAGTAGGATTTTTCCAGTGAAAATAATAGCACTATATCAAAAACCTATTTGAAGCCACATATATAAATTATTTATTAATAGAGTGAGTATGTTTTCATAAGAAACTCCTCAAGAGACATAAATCCTGCCTTTTAACGTATATTTGACATTATGATCTCATTTTTTAAGAATATGCTACGAGAAAAACTGAAAGTAATGATGTTATGACTAATATCTTTGAATTTATATAATACTAGCTGTTGCTCGCGACTCCGTCCGCGTGGACTTTCATATAAACTTTGGCCTCCCCCTCTTCCCCCCCTTTTAACCCTTTTTTCCAGTTAAAAAGTAGCCTATGTTTTATCTCAGGCTAGACTATCTGTGTATCAAATTTCATTACAATCGGTTCAGCGGTTTGGCCGTGAAAGCGTAAAATTCTAAAAAGTTTCAACCCCTCGCGCAACCTTTTGGGGGTTGACTAAAAAAAAAGTAGCCTATGTCCTTCCCCAAGCTTTAGACTATCTTTGTACCAATTTTCGTTCTAATCGTTTCAGTAGTTTTAGCGTGATGGAAAGACAGACAGAGTTACTTTCGCATTTATAATATTAGTATGCATTGTGTGATAGTAACTTCTGTGACTTCTATGGAACTTATAAAATTTACTCATATAAAAATTATATAACCTTAAAATATCCAGCGTCTAATCTACCTGAATGCCAAATTTTATGCAAAGCTATTCAGTCATTTTTACGTGAAAGAGGTACAAATATCCATACATTCTCCAGCTTTTGCATTTATGTTAGTGAGGATTTAACTATTTTATTCTTATTATAACAGATACATATGTGGCAGGTAAGTAATAATTGTGTAAAGGAATCTAATCATTAATAAAACAATTTTATCGCAAACAGATAAAAATACAGCATGGTACATATTTAATATTTAGATAATTTATACAAAGTGCTCTTGCTTTGAGTGCATTTTACATATACCCATACTAGAAATACAGAAAATAAAATAGACCCAGCTATTATAACTTAGATCCCGGTGCAATCTGGTGTCGCACTAAATTCAACTTCATGCTTGCTGAATAAAGCTCAGGTGTTACATTGTAAATAACTAAAACAACGAATGGTCATGACAATAAACCTGGAAGGCATTGTGATACTCGTAATAATCTACGCTGTTTTTTACAGTTGAAATTTGAATCACGTAGAGTTAGATAATATATTACTTTTAATGACGGCAACTAGGAATGTAACCATGAACAAATTTAAGGCTCATGAAGCGTTGCCAGACATCTAGACCAGAAGTGTTATAAGAAATGATTTATTAGATGGGATGGTAGCATGGCAGGACGGATTCACGTATGGTCCGCCCAATTTAACCCTAATGTGTTTATTAGACGGAATTTTACACTAATATTAAACCACAAACTGGAGTACTTGAAAGCCATTTTTTAATCATCATAATTACATCATATATAATATAACTTAAACGTTACATATATATTTTTTTTTATACAGTTCAAATAATACAAACGTACAGTAGAACAAATTCCATTTAAAGTCGCTGACTGAAACCTTTGAGTAAATAAATATAAAACAAATCAAATTAAAGAACATTATGCAAACAAAATAACACTTTTATCCGATCATTAGTAAGTAGGAACTCGCTAAGCCATTTAGTCTGGTAATCCTTATCAATTTATAAGCTTTGATACAATAGGCACCGCTCTTTCACTTGAAAATGAAAATAAATGATTATTTGTCAGTATTGTAAATGTATACCTTTTCAAAATTAATAATGATTAATTACTTACTGATGTTTCTTTTAACGTAATTAGTCCAACTAATTAACGTTTCGCACCAAAAGACTCTTTATAATAATCGAAACCTTTACGTATCCGGCTAAAAACAATTTGATAACGAAAAAAACAAATTATCAATTAGTTCTATAGACTATATGGTAACTAGAAAAAATAAGAAAAAAATAAACTTTAGAATTATGTATGGAAAAGGACCAATTTGTCACTCACTCACTCAGTAACTTCACGCCACTGGAAATTGCTGTTTATCCATTAAAGGGAGGGTTTCAATATGTGTAGAAGTTTCATATTTGCACATAGCCATGATAAAGTAAAACTTCTTCGGACTTCAAGTTGCGAATTTTATTTAACTTCAGTTTGTCCGTAATTAAATTTGGAAAGCCGATTTTGACCTACTTTACGATATTCGATGGAGCCGAAATTGTATACACATGAGAAAATCCGCTAACAAAGCTGTATTGCATAACTAAACATTGAAGTGTGTTTAAATCGTAGTTTTTTTCTAAACTTGGGGACTGATGATGGTTTTATGGAAAGTAATCGCATTCGCTCATATGATACAATATTATATGAGCGAATGAGAAAGCATTGAACCAAAAACTCGGGGACGCAAGATGGGATGAAGATGGTATTCTATCTTGCACGCAATAGTATATCTGACGAGACGCCTACTTAAAGACATTTCTATACCTCGGATTCTCGGAACGTGAATTTTTATATTACATTTATTGATAACTATGCAATGCGAGTCTTGCTGCGTAGTTTCCGTTTCCATGGCAATACCAGAATAAATACTATGTGTTAATCGAGATCATAATTATCTACCTACGTGCCAAATTCTACTCATATTAGTACTTTTTATGTAACAGAGTAACGAACATCGCTTTATAATATCAATAAGTTGTGTCGATTCAATATTTTAAAGTACTCTGTTTCATGTCTTATAAATTCATTTATTCATAACATTACAGTTAGTATTCTGGATGTTAATCTTTGCTGGAAATAAATTTAATTTAGATAACAGTACCTTGACTCCTTTGCAGACGTGACTTGAATGTATCTTAACATCTACACGTGTTTTATAAAGGGGTCTTGCCATGGGCACCTAACGTTCTTATAAAATTTAAAGCTAAGTGCAAATTCGCCAAATATTTATTTATTGAGGCACGCTTTAACGTCAAACTTCTTATTAACACGTTATTGAACCTGATAACGACACATTCAGTGAAGTCGAACATTTTAATGATATGTTCATAGAAAATACGTACCTATCTATTGAAAAAAGTCATTTCTTTTCACCTGTGATTATGATATTCTTATTGCAAAGCAGTAATAATAATTAAATGCTATTATTCCTGATAAATGATAATTTGATTTATATGACATAAACTTAATTATATGAATAATTATTTGTAAGCGAATCTTTTCAATAAAAATGCCAATAATTTTGATTCCAATTTCGCATGTAATTTAATTTGTATTCTCCCTCTTTATCAATAACATGCCTTTTTATAAGCCCAACCTGAAAAGGTTCGTTTCATTCGTTCGTTTAATTATTTTTTGGTACATCATTTAAAAATGATTCACATTCTTTCCATAATGAACTACGCTGAACTTAATACGTGTTTTCATATATTATTCCATGAATTCATATACTCTAATATGTATAAAAATATATAATTACCTATAACGTTGCATTTGACCAAAATAGTTTTTTGTTTTATGATTTCTAATACTTTGCTTGGGAATAAATAAACCATTGTCTTACACCATTAAAATATTTGCTATTTACTTTATACAACCTTTGACGAAATTCGAACAAATAATCGCGCATAAACATTGCATTATGCGGGAATGCGGGGAATTTGTCCTGATTTATTGAGCACGAAAGACAAGATAAATTGTTCTTAAATCCGGTTCTGGGCGGCTAAGCTTTTTTGGTCTTGGCGCATTTATCCAAGTCTCATGGCGCGAATTTAGAATCGACGCGGGATGATTTGACGGTTCTAAGATAGATTATGTGGCCTTTTTCCGTGCAACTCAAGTTCAAAAATAATGTTAGTGATGTTTGAGATCGTCAGTTTTTTTTAACCATATAATATATGCATACAGATATATCATTATCTTAACATTTATGTTTTCTGGGTGATAGAACTATTACATTCAGTGGAAGAAATTTCCCACTGTAATCAGCATAAAGCAAAAGCATCGGCCCATAGAGTCAATGCGTGCGGTAAGATGAAAAAAGCCTTCAGCGCTTGCAACACTGACGCTTATATTCTCGTCTCAACTATCTATATCACTATCTATATCTCTATCTATATCTATATCTCTATATTCACTTTTAGCTAAAACCTTTTCTTATCTCTTTTAAAGCATTCACAAGGCTTCTGGACTGGGAATGCTAGTCCTAGTCTAGTGAGTTTATAAACACGAGTATGCAATGTGCATCATCAACACAGTTACTTAGTTACCCAAAAATTTGTGAATAATAAACTCTGGAAAAAAGAAACTTCTACAAAACAGCTTCATCGAGGCAAACTTTTGAATACTAACTTACTGTACTGTTGAAATCCGTTGGCAAAACCCTTTGCCGTTGAAACAAAAACTGTTTGTTCTGTTTTAAACAAAGTATATGAAGTAAACGAGTAAATACACCACACTTCGGCCTAATTATTAAAGCGGAATGCGTAAAAATGTGAGCACAATTCGGTGCCACATAATGTGTAATGGGCTACAATCTAGGATGTTGCTGAACATTCACAATTGCGACTCTTAACTATAAATTGCATCAATCAAAAAATAAACCTTCGAAATATCTTGAAGATTAAGCGAATTTAAAGCGAACTTTTCAAATTGGTAAAGATCGAAGAAATCGCAATAAAATTCGACTAAAGAGCAGTTTCTATCGGCTTAGCTAAATCTTGGTAAATAGAATTATGGAAATTTTATTACTTCACTGAACTGAGCTCGGAGTTCTTGTAATCAAACTATTTCATCATGTGTGATATTGCACTAATGCATTTCGAATTGCTTCATATCTGTAGTTTGGCTAGTATGTATTTTATTTGATCTTAACTACGCGATCAAACGAAATGTTTCCATTTGTAGCTTGTCGACTAGCTGATATATAGATATTTATTATATGCTTTATCATAGTTGTTTTAAAAAGATTATAGACATTTTGAGTATAGTGACATCTTTAAAAAAATTTTTTTGCTAATCGTATTTATTAATATTCCTAATAAACAACTGACAGGCAAAACAACTCTATTTTGTAAACAAGACGTAAATTGAGATTATTGAAGTGAAACTAAATGAGTAAGGAATTTGAATACTACTTTTACCTATAATAAGTACCTTTATTCTAACTAGAAAATAAATAAAAATCCTCATAAGCCCTACAAAGAATAAGGTTTTGTTTAGATTGTACGGCGAGACACACACGAGAAAATCAGAGTGTTTTAGTCCTGTTTTAGAGTACTTTAATGAATACTATTTTCTTTAATCCTACAAGCCAGCTATCTAATATTTCAATGTTGAACATGAATCAAGCATTACCGCCGCACTGTCCATCAATTAATTTCCGGATTAGTGCACCATTACATTTCCATTTCTTAATTATACATTAATGTCAGCTACATTACGGATATTTATTAATTTTTATTAACTTACATATAAATTAATATTTAAAGCTCAAAACTCGAGAAGAATCTATTTGCTTAGTATAGACTTTATAGAAAGTATGGTTAATTTTTAAAGTATTTTTTTAATATCCAAAAAGAATTACCATATTTTGGATAGTAGAAACCGCCAGACATACTAAAATTTAAAAAAAGGTTATTTGGCAACAAGTATTTTACCAGAAATTACTTTTAAGAAGGATTTAAGAAGGATTGTCCTACAAAAGAACACATAAAAAACTTTGAATACACACGTGTTCTCTAAAACATCAAATTAATAAATAAATATATCAGAAATTTAACAAGTAGCGATCTAAATTTCAGGCAAAATATTTTTTTGCTCATTCGTGTGTAATATTTAATTTCAATAGATTGACCTAAATGCAATGGAGCATCGATATTCCGAAATGTGAACCTAAGCTTTTAATTAGTCAGATTCAATGACGTATCTTATTAATAAAGTTTAAACTAGAAAATGCTAATGCGGTTAATGAAAAAATATATTGTACCTACTGAATTCAGTACCCACGTATAATACACGTATTTATTCTTTGGCATTATTTTATGTTGAGTTGAGTTTGAGTTGTTTATACTTACAGTTAATAAGTTTACATATTTACATTAATTGATATTTAATATTTTTCTTATCCACATAACATCAAAATCACACAGCATAATTACTTATTGTAACCCTTCAAATTAAATATAATAAACGTTATGTAAAGGTACTAAAATCTAACAGCTGTACCGCTTAGTGGCGAGTAAATGTTAAATATAATATAATTACATCTAACTACAGCCAGCAGACACGTTTAGTTAAATTTCAAGCAAACATACATCATGAAGCCCGCTGTTCCCAAACACAATTAAAGAGAATGTCAATAGCAGTTTAGCAGATAAGCGAGACATTAGTATAATCACTCGCTTCATCATTTGGTTGCTAATAACACGGTATCTGGTTGCATCTGAATACGGAACTGAGACAAGCCGGTTGCTAGGCAATAAATGACAATGGCCGTTTGTCCGCACTAGACACCGTAGCGTCTGCAAACATTAATCACAAGACAAGATCGTGTGCATTCTAATGGTCTTTCCGTATGTTCAAACCTTTCAACCTTTAATTAAAATGAAAATGTTTTATGTACTGCTGTCATATGACTCGTATTTTTGCTAACATGATACAATTTTAAAGTTGATTCAAAATGAATTTATAAATCGATCGTGAAGTAAGTTTATCATTTATTTACTTAAATTAATTGTTGGACAAAATTAATTCCGATTTCAGTGTTAGGAAATGGATGATAACGAACGAAAAATGAATTGAAAATTTTGGGGTAAAAAATACATATGAAAGTGCACATAACCTTTTTGATAGCCTGATAAAAAAATTAAGTACACGATTATTAAGTAAAAAACTTGAATTTACTCCACGAAATCCTCATATCGATTGTGAAAACGCCTAGTTGCCTAGTGTTAGCTTCTTCCATGTTTTATCAAACACCTGAAGATTTATCTGCCATGATATATTTACATATTTGAATTCAGTCATAGACCATTCCCTCATTTATTTTTGCTTCCATATTAATAATTACTTTCCACTCTCAAAATTTTAACGTATTAACCACTTGGGCGTCGTTACTTTCGACCTCTTTCGACCTTTCACACACACACACAC
>DWAJ01001007.1:0-25728 GCA_018238005.1 Eurema mandarina
CACGCTGGGCTCTTTGTTACAAACCAACGAGCGTATTGGTGTAACATTTCGTCGAGCCACGAGTGCGGGCGATGCGCGGTTGCGGGGTGCGAAATGTTGGTAAATGCACACTCGCTGTGAGCATTTACCCGTAACATAACGCCGAGCATTCGCAGGAACGTTACATTACACAGAAATGCTCCAGAAAATGTTGTAGTCTATACTCACCTTAAACTTTATAACTTTTGCTTAAAACGAACTATGTTTATATAAAATTAAAACGATTATGTGCTTCATTACATACTCTTTTTCATACTCGTGAGACATTGTACTTATTTATTAATTTTTAAAGGTATGTAATTGACAATAATTATTATTAAACCGTAATAAATTGTTAAAAATACGTAACTGTGTTTTCCTATCGTATTAAAGATGTTTTTTTAAAGTTACGTCCTTGATCTATAGGTAGGTATAGGTCGCGTCACGAATCTTTAGCGCTGAACGAATTACGAAACCTGCGCAGAAGTCAAAAATAAGGTATCGAGGTAACGGCGCGGCGCGCGGGGCGCGTGATCGTCAGGTGCGCGAGCGTTGATTGGTTGTCCCAGTCGTGTTGTCTTTCTCGCACCAATACATCAATTACGAGTGCGATTCTACCGATGCGCAGCTATTCTCGTCCAGCGCTAAACATAAATGACGCGACCTATAACGGCGCGGGGCGCGTGATCGTCGGGTGCGCGAGCGTTGATTGGTTGTCCCAGTCGTGTTGTCCATCTCGCACCAATACGTCAATTACGAGCGCGATTCTACCAATGCGCAGCTATTCTCGTCCAGCGCTAAACATAAATGACGCGACTTATAACTATAAACTAAAACAAATGAATTCAGATTTTTTTTAAATTTATTTCTTGACCATGGGTACAAAGTCGTTTATATATTTTCGTAAAGTTGTTACAATAGCTTCAGACAAATTACACAAAATTTATTCCGTCAAATAGTTTTATTTTTATTCAAATAATTTCTATCAATAAATGATACTTCAATTACCTACATAATTTTCTTTCCTATTTTTTTGTGTACTGTACCCTAGAAATGGACTCTTCATAGGATCACGTTTTGTACGTCTGTCTTTTTCTCTGTCAACATCAATGATATTTTATATAATATCATTGGTCAACATTATAATTTTGTGGAAACTACAAAAATACATAATTTTGCATCATGGATGACATAAATGGATTATATTATTTTATAAAACATATAAATTAGATTAACATAGATCATTCAAAACAAAATTTATTATCTGCAGGGTACTTTTACTTTCGTGAACATTTGGCGCGCTTTTTTGGTTTAGATATTTTTCCTGGCGTACGTTGATTTCCTTAAGTTTTAAACATTATAGAATTATGGGCACATCTTACAATATTCGTATAAATATAAAACCTGATTTTAAACAATTGGGTTATGTTGTAGCAACAGCAAATATAGCTGATAAACATGATCGGTCAACACCTTCAGATTTTCATTGGAAAATTCTAAAATGCAGGTAATATTTTATTTGGACATTCTGACGCTTATTTATATAGTGGGTTTTAATGTTTATAGTAAATCACGAGATTAAAATTACTGGAATTTTCGTTAAATCTAAAGTTGGATTTTTCAGAATGATTATATTTTCACATTCGTCTGTGTTAGCTAGCCCAGATAGAAATGAAGTTAAAAAGGTTCATATTATATTTCCGCGCTGTGGTCAACATTATGATCGCTTAAATTCCTTATTTTTAAAGTTTTCATTACTGCAAGTAAGTGGTTTCATATATTCTTATGACCTAATTTTAGTTTATTACTCATGATTTAATGTATCGTGCTCAACAACATGTATCTTTTAAAATCTTATCTTTGAAAAATCTATCTATACTGTAATAAAAATATATACTATAATATTTTTTACGTAAGTACGTAATAATGGTCGTACGCGGCGCCTGACTCTTTCCTTCTCATTCCTTCCTCTCGCCAAGAACGTACAAAAATGCGTTATCCATTGATCGATATACGTTTTCTTTTGACTCGGACCGTAATAATACCTATTCCTTCTAGGAAGGCGATATACAAAAAGTGGACGACGAAATATATAAATTGTGTTTTGTTTACACAATGGGAGCAAAGATAGCACCTGTATGGAACGTATTAGGCTCTAACTATTTTGTTAATAACAGGGACTTTTTGACTTCTAGTGGACCGCAAGATGGCATACAATATATTTCTGCTATTTGTTGTAAGAACCAATACACATTTACCATTAACATACACCAATATTGATTTATCCGGTTACATTTAATTGTATGTTGTAACTACATATCATGTTTTTTTTCGCAGTATCTAGTTAGTTTTTTTTTTGTCATTAAAGAAATCGTTGCATTACCTTTTATTTTAGCAAATGCAATAAACCTCGAGTTAAAGCCGGTAAAAATAAACCTAATGCAGTCTTCTGAGGCATTTTTACCTGGTGAATGGATTCGAGTATTACCAAGGTAAGTAAATACGACGAACTTAAACACGCTTTTAAATTGATTTTTTTTTAATACAACCAGCATGTAGCTTATACATAAAGTTATAATACAAAAATACACCGAACAAGTCGTAAAATTATTTTCCGTTTTAGTTTGAATAAGGCTATTATCGAAGAATATCATGAAACCCTTCCCAGTAAAGGAGATTTCAGGTGTTACAAGGACCTAAGGCGACACTGGAAAAATATAGTATGAATTTATTTGATAACTGATGTTAGGCATTTTTGGTGTAATGTAGACAAGGAGATTTTCTAGTGTTCACGACCATTACATACAAAATAACATAATTTTATACAATACTAGCCGCGCCCTGCGTTTTTACCCGGATTTATGCATGTATTCATAGACGTATTATAACTATTCTAAGCATGTATTATACACATAAACCTTCTTCTAGCATCACTATCTCATTTTTAATCTAGATTAAAAGATTTAAGCACACATAAGGACAGAGAAGAAAGCGACTTTGTTTTATACTATGTAGTATGTAATGATACTGCACTATTATACATGGATAGATAGATATTAAAGAATAGTAATGTAATTAAAGCACGGGTATCGTTTACCTGAAGAGGAGCGATCTTATTACGCAGTCAGATTCTGGCGAGGTGAACCTCTAACATATCCAGATATATGCGTCGTTAGAACTTTCCCCATTATAACACCAATGACTAAATCTGCAGAGGTAACATAATATAATTTTTATGAAATATACATATTTTCAAAGCAAAAAAAAATTAAAAACAAGACTTTATTTAAACGTAGATACTAAAAAGAAAAACCTTAAGTTTTCCATTAAACTTTTATGTAACTTTACAATATATACATTTTTTTAAGATTCTAGCCGTGATTTTGCCTTCGTAGTTTCCCTTTTCAATCCGGGCTAATCCGCGTGTAATATTCTTGCAAGCCAAACATCGGCCAAATTACTTCAGTAGATTTCGCGTGAAAGTGTAACAGACATTCACACAACTTCACTAATTTTTAAAGATAAAAGTTTGTTATCCATATCATAATATGTAGATATATAAATTACTATCGATCTATCTGGCTTCGCTCGGATATATTATGCATGTATCAAATTGAGATGTAAGCTATTCCGTTTTTTAAGTTGGATCAAACTGCACACGGGTTGCAAATTTAATGTATAATTGGTTCAGTAGTTTAGGAGACAATCGCGGGCAAACAACGTGACACGTAATTAATTTATATTATTTGCGTTCTATTTTCAGAGATTAGTTTTAGCTAAGTTCATAAATTGTTTAAAAAGTAAAATGCCATGTATTCTCGACAAACCGATTGATATTTGCAACTACGATTACGAGGTAAGAACCGACATACCTATAGGTACCTAGTCTTGTTGTTTTTCTTGGGAATTACTAAGCAAGGAGAAATAATGTATATAGATTATAGATATAGAATCAAAATTTGTTTAGTGGGTTCGAACTTCGAATCTTGTCCCCAAGAATTGATTTTTTTTTATTCGTTGCATGTTAGTAGCAGAAACAACAATTTCATTATTATATTATATACTTTTTATACACTATATACTTTTTCGATTTCTAATATTCAAAACAATTTAAGGGCATTGACGAACAATTTTTAAAAACGCAAGCAATCAGCCTCTGTACACCTACACAGCTGCAAATTAATAGAAGATAATTTTATGATGATCACATTAATGAAGAAAACCTTAGTTTTGCATAAAATAGCTATAAGAGGGTTCTTTAAGCCATTGGTTATCTGTGAAAATTTTAAGAAATACCTTCATTATTTACTTGTATTTTTTTTATAAATAGCTATACATATTTTGTTTGCTTCATCTTTTAGCAAAATTTCAATTTAGGAGTTTTTTTTTAGTTTCTTTTAAAGTCGGTTTCCAACTTCCTGTGTATGAAAATTTTGTTATTTGATAGTCTTAGACAGTACAATACATTTAAATAATACTTTAGTACATTCGTAGCTGTGATGTATAAAATTATATTTAAAAGAAACTATGCTATTTTTATATATTCTTTAATTTCTGCGCTTTTTAATTGTCAAAACCATTCCTAGTATTTATTCAAATTAACATAAGAATTCATTAAAAAAAGTCTACATAATTCACAATAAAATATAAATAAACAAATACAATTACATTTCTTTTTAAAACACCTAATGTCTCTTGTCATGTCTGGTCTTTACAAATAGGAATATTATGGTTGTAGATAAGTCATAGTCCTAAAACAATAAAATGTGTTATATGTATATCATGAGAGCCACTTCAAATGTATCTATTCTATATCGTCAAATATGTTTTTATTGTGTCGTCGGCGAAAACATAAGTCCCAGGGGAGAACGTGGTGGCGTAAGAGATGTTTGTGAAGCAGCCAGATTGAAAAAACTTGCTACAGATGGTGATAAATTACGATGATGCGAAGCTGGACTTCTACGAACATCCTGAAATAAGGAAATTTCGCTATTTAGTTAATAGTAGGACAAACTAAATTGTAGGTATTACTTAGTAAAGGTACTTTCTGATATACCTATCTAAAAAGGAACCTTTACTAAGTACGTATTACTTAGCATTTATGTATAGTAAGTACTTATTATAATGATTTAAAAGTTAAGGCAAGGTCTACCCTAACAAGCTATTATTTTTTAATTTAGAGACAAACGGACTGACCACGTACTAAATAGTATTATGCTACACAGAATTAAGAAAACCCCAGAAATACTCATAAAGGCAAAGAGAAGAAACTAATACCTAATACTACTTGGTCGCAGATGGAAATCTTGGTTCAAAAATAGTCGACACTGGTTTGGAAAAGCCCCAATTCCAAAGTTGTTTAGAACGCCCTTATGATAGAGGATACGATAAGAAGACATAAATTCAACATATAACGTAACTTCGCAATTATTTATTTCTATTAGTTACCGATCTATGTTGTCTGGTGTTTCGTGGCGTTGGGGTTGATATAACTTGCAAAGTGTCTCGGTGATCTCTCGAGGGTTCTTCCAATAAATATTGTAACTGATAATTTTTTCCTAAATCCTCCATTGTTTTCCCTGCGTAAAATTTATCATTTAATCATAAAAAAGAAATTAAATTGGATGTAATTACTTAATAAGTATTATATTTTGAGCATATGTAAACAGTAATTTAATTACCTGTTAATGATGTTGGAATGTTTGTATTACATCGGCCAGTTCTAATTATTTTTCTTAATGCGTCAATATTACCAAAAATAATTGCAACAGCGGCTCCATCTGCTAACTGAGACGAATCACAACATGATAACAAAAAATGCCAATGGTCCATTTCCCAATGCTTAGCAGAATAAACCGCTAATTGTAAAGTAGACGCACCTGTTAAGTTTTATTTTATTATTGAAACGCTTATAGAATTAAAATAAATTGAATCTAAAAACAAACCTGATTCACTTAACAAATGTGGATTAGCACCAAATCTTATAAAGAGCTTGACTAAATTATAAAATCCTAAGCGAGCCGCTAATCTTATTGGCCATCCACCTTCATAGTTAGGATCTAAAAAATTATTTAACAAATCAAAAATTTCTCTTTCGTTTTGGTTTATTATTGAACTTCTTAATTTCTCTCTATTTCTTTCCATTTTTACAACATATGTTCAAAATCACGCGGATTGAGGAAAGAAAACGTTTCTTGGTAGCTACCCTTATTTTGTTTAAAATTAAAAAAACATTCTGGAGGTACATATATATTTCTTATAAAACTATAGTTTATAACTATACTATAACGTTATTCGAAGCATGTTTGTGTAATAGATCAAACTTAACAAAGAGTTCGAAACGCCTAAGGGAAAAAATGTAAATCGTAAAAATATTGTAAAAACTAGACTCAATATAATATTTTTATGATGATTTTTGATTCTGTTTTAATGAGGAACCAAAGTTTGTTTTGTCTGCGGACTGCGGAGATGGCTGCCACTGTCACTGCCACTTGTCACCTGGCGAATACTAATATTTTTTATTTAAGATTTTAAGATTTAAATTTTAAACTTTAAAGCTTTACAACCTAAGAATAACATGAGGTCTCAGGTCATAGAATATTAATTATATATCCTCTCGCTACTCTCGAGGTTTGTGGTATTAAAAGAATTTTGAGATTTGTACCCTTTAAAATTTGTACTTTGCAACTGTCTGGAATGAGTGTGGTCAGTTAATTATAAAGTGTAAACTTAAAAATACAATATGTGGAAGTAGAATAACATCACTTCAGAAGTTAGAAACATACCCTAAGAAAATATCAACATTTCTTAAATTCAATATTAATGGTTATCGATAAAAAAATATCAATATCAATGGGAAGGTAACTAGTTGTTTCGTTTTCAAAATACATCATTTTCAAAAAATAAATCAAGTGGGATAATAAATTTATAATATAACCTGTTTTAGACATAAGGAATGGAGAAAAATTGCCAAACGAGAACGACGGAGACAAATTCGCATGAAAATGGCAAAGGAACGAGGTATTTTCTTTTATTAAATTTACTCCTTAGTAATAATTAATTTTATTAAGTAAATTTGATTATACATACAACCATTATATTGCAGATTGTATGCCATCACCTTCATGTCAATCGTATAAAGAGTGGCTCTTAGAGCAGGAATATTTAGAAAAGTTTGAATTGGAACAAATACATTTAAATAATCAAGCAGAAAATGAGAAGTGGGTGCAAGCTGAAAAAATTACCTTAGAAAACCTAAAAAGAATTGCAGAAGAAAAAGAGCAGCATCATAGGAAACAAATTGAACAACAGATAAAATTGCAACAAGTGAGTTGTTTAATGTCTAGTAATTAAAACTAAACTTGTATAAACAAATATTTGCCGGAGCAATAAGAGGCTTTGTTTGTAGCACTGGTTCTGTTAGGTAGTCTTACCCACATTTTCCTTCAATTTCTGTTGGTTAAAAGCATTTCCATCCCTTTTTTATTTCTATTCTAATCAGATCAGTCCTCTGAATTGTTGATCAACACCTTTTGCCATCACTAATGTCTCCATTGAATTTTCATTCTTTGATATGTAAACAATGTAAAAGTAAATAAACACTTTTGTTACTGCAAAAGTTAGTCCCATCAAACAATTTTAATAAATCTAACTGACCAAGTTTTGGCTTCATATACATACAATTTATATTCCCTTAAATATTTTATAGGAATGGGAATTGGAAAAAAAACGCAAGGAACAGGAAGCGGAAAGGTTAAGGCTTATAGAAGAAGAAACCAGACTAAAGCAAGAGAAATTTATGACAAGCTTGGAGGAATTCTTAAATGGATATTCCTCAGAACCTCCTCAAGAATTATTAATTTATCATGAAACCAGACCTAATTTAGAATTATGTCCCTTTTTCAATAAAACAGCCTGTTGCCGTTTTGGTGACCAGTGTTCTAGAAATCATCAGGTTCCAGGAATTAGTAAGGTAACTGTTATATTCACTTCATAAATAAGCTACAACTCATAAGGTAATTATCATAATAGAATGCAATTCCTATTGTAGATTTTGTTGGCAACTAACTTTTACATGCACTTTGGATTGGAAAATGCAAACTTTAATGAGTACGATACAGACGTAATGCTTGAATATGAAGATAGTGATACATACAGACATTATAAGGAATTTTATGAGGATGTTTTGCCAGAATTTCAAAAACATGGCCAAGTTATTCAGTTTCAGGTAAGCAGTTGTCCCAGGAACGGAGATTTTCATGTATCCTTTAAACAAATTGTCAAATATATATTTTTAGTTTTCGAATTATATCATAAACATAATAATTTACAAAATGACGTATTGTTTCTAAGTAAACTAAAAACTGATCTTGGGCTTATTTAATGTATGTTATATATACTGCTTGCCAATGAATTGAATATGGGATAAATAGAAAGAACCCTATAGAAAAAGGTCATAAGTAATGTTGATGTATAAGTAGCGTCACGAATCTTTAGCGCTGAACGAAACCTGCGCACTGCGCAGAAGTCAAAAATAAGGTATCGAGGGGACGGCACGGCGCGCGGGGCGCGTGATCGTCGGGTGCGCGAGCGTAGATTGGTTCCCCAGTCGTGTTGTCTTTCTCGCACCAATACGTCAATTACGAGCGCGATTCTATCGATGCGCAGCTATTCTCGTCCAGCGCTAAATATCCGTGACGCAACCTATAACCTCATTTTTTTATAAGGAAAATTTTAAAAGCTTTATGTAATTTTGTCTTAACATAAGATTCCCAGGTTTCTTGATTACACAAATTGATGCATTTGTTATGAGGTTTGTATATTTATATATTTAATATAACTTTGAATTTGAAAATATTATGGTCAAATATACTCATATGTAAAAAGTTAAAAAACTACTTATTAACTAGCACTAAAATTTATATACCCGTAATTAGTATTACGAATCTTTTGACATCTTTATTATTAAAATTCATTCAAAAATTAGGCAGAAAAGTGTAAAAAATTCATACACACTGACACTATAAGTAGTTAATAGTTCTTGGTAATGGTGGATTACCCTATACACAAACCTAGAGTGGGTGAAATGAAATTAATTTTTCACAAGATTATACTCTCAAAACGAGTCCTGTAGGTTCGTAATAATCGCTCCAGCGGGTTCAGCAAGAAAGCCTCACAAACAGAGTTAGCTTGCGTTTTGTTTTCCCTTTACTTTTATTATAAAACATTCTACATGTATGTATATAGGGGCACCAATGAGAGGCTTACTCATGGCGCTCTCAGTATTTAACCTTCTTCGTGTTCCTTTAAAAGTTCTTGGTTTTGTATGAAACAGGTATGTAATAATTATGAGAAACACCTCCGCGGAAACACATATGTGGAATATGCCGACTTAAGAAGCGCAGTGCAAGCGTATCGTGCATTGCACGCAAGATGGTATGGCGGAAGACAAATATCATTACAGTTTTGTCAAATTTCTTCTTGGAAAACAGCAATATGTGGTAAATGAAGCGTTACTAGCACTTTATTATCAAATAACCTGAATTGCAACTGACTGTTGAATATTTTTTAGGTCTACAAGCCAGAAAACAATGTCCCAAGGGTCGTGCATGCAACTTTTTACATGTCTTTACGAATCCTGGCAAATTATATGATGATAGACAAAAGAAGATGAAAAGGTAGTTTTTCTTTTATGACTTATAAGCAAACATTTGGCCGCGATCCCGCCGGAACGTAAGCGAAGATGCGGCCCAAGAGCCGTCATGTTTGCTTAGAAGCCTATTCACTGGATAACCTTAAAAAGATCTATGTTACTATAACTTGGATCTTTCTCTCAGTAAGACGGTTTCCGGAAGTCAGTTTCAATAAATTTCTTGAGAGCTGAGAGCTCCTCAAACTATATGGAATTAAAGCCAAGAGCATAGGGGCATAGGACATTAAAAATATGACATACCTATAAACATATTTTAGGAGATTTCTAAAACAAAATTCATTACGTAAGATTCAATATCTACGAAGTGCGAATAATTTATTATTATCAAACCTTATTTAAGTAACGAAATATATATTTTTACTTATTACCTACCTATCATTACGATTTTTTTAGTTCGAAAATGTTTGGTTGCTATATAGAGAAAACTTAAAAACTTTTAATATCTTTCAGGGCACAAAGGACACCCAAGCGGTCCTGGAGATGGTCAGAATCTCCAGAAAGGCTGCGCTCACAAGAAAAGCGTTCAACATCAAAAGGAAAACGCAAAGAAGAAAGTTATAGAAAATCGAAGTCAGACAGGCGAACGCGTCGGTGTTCGAAGTTATAATAATGTACAAATTAAAATGTAAAACAATCCGTTTGGTTTTATTTCAAGAAATTTATGTATTCGATCATAGAATGACTTACTTTTTAATAGAGTTGTTGCAATGTAATTTTAGAATAGCACATTTTTTTAAGCATTAACTAAATTATGCTTCTTATTCATGAAATCAAGGTCTCAGAACTGAAATAGGTAGTTAACTGAGCCAACAAATTACGAGAGTCCAAGACCGTGATCTATAATCGACAAATTATATAATAACACCATATAAATAGAAATAATTTATTATTTAGATTTCAATTTTACTCCTAGTTTTTCAATTATAGCATTATTCCGCATTATGCGAAATAATACTCAACGTTGAATATTTTTACTACATCTTTCGTCATTCATATATCGAAAACTCTCAAAGTACTAAGCTGTTCTTTCGCTAGATGCGTGTAATAACATGTGCAGTGCCAGAAAATTAAGAAATATGCACTATGCTCTGTAATAATTGAAAAACTAGGTCTAGATAGTCCTCTATAATCTACACTATAGTAAATTGTTAAACTTAGACCTTAGTGTCAAAGTCTTAAAAGTCAAAACTCGGGCGACTCACGACAGAAAATTATATTTGAAGTTTGAAAAGTGAACCTTATGAGAACCTTGTATTTATTTAATTATAAAATAATTTATAAACTCTTTGTCATGTCTACAATCTAGATAATATAAAATATATTTATTTCGGAAAGGCTAACCTAATTACATAATAATATAATCTTAATTCTTTAATTAAATAACTACACTATACACTACTTTTTCTTTAAACTATAATCATATCAAGAATTAATTTAAAAATAATTAAGTATAGTGCTGAAATAATATCAAATGTACATAAGTGCATAAAATTCTAGTATACAAGAGGCTTCTTGCATAACAGTGACTATGTTTAAGCCACAAGCTTTGTATATAGTAACTAATCAACTAAAATTTCAAATACACTCAATAGCTTTGGCTAAATTTAATTTAAATTTTATCAGTTTGCAATGTGATAATTTATGTATAATTCATAAAAAGTTATGGTCATCTAAAGCTCATGATTTAAATATTAATTCAAGCACTGTAGGTTAGTATTTCTTAACACAAAATATAATTTAATTTAAAAAAATCTTTAATTATGTAAATATATTATGTGTTCCAGATAATGTTGACTACAAATCCAAAATAATAGCTAAGCTGAATTTAAAGTCTGAAACACATGCTGCACCTTTTTACAGATTGTCACCTAAAACATTGCAGACTATTTACAAAACAACTCAGAATGATAAAAAGAATGGTTATTGTGAAAATAGACTATACTATATTGCCACACTACTAAAAGTATGTTACAGACTTTAAAAAAATATTTTATATTAAATATATATTTGAAGTTATGCTACTTAAACACAATATTTTTTCTAGTGTCCACCGTCTTTGCTTAGTGAACGTCTAACAAGAAGAAGTTTTATTTATACACTCTCATTTGAATGGATAGAAAACTCATTAAAAGTTTTGTTAGGTAAGTTTCAATTTAATAAAATAATGAGTGATTTATAATAATAAGCAGTTTTAAAATAATCTTTAATAATTATTATTTTTTATTAGAGATGGGTGTTCCACCAGATCGAATTTTAAGAGACTTATGGGTTCTTAAATATCATAATCAAACAATAGCAGAAAGATTAAAAAGAATAAAAAATCTAGGTATAGAAAAACTTTACCCATGGATGGTTAGATGCTCCGAACATATTCTTAACAGGTAATTTTTTTCAATTTCCATTAAGCCCACATGAACAAATAGCAAATAAAACTTGAATGCAAACTTTGTAATAGTTATGTATAATATTGTTATAATAAAAAGTGTTTATGGTATTATATAGCTTTAATTTTGTTTAAAAGGTACATTCAAATTTACCAAGAGAGCAAAACAATCTTAGGAAGCAATAAATCAACTAAAGTATATCTAGCCAATCGACTTGATACAACTTTAAAAGTAATTGAAGAAATGTACTATAAAGAGCCAGCATTACAGAGAATAAGACCCAAGAAGGTATTAATAGAAATTGTAACATTTTAAATATTTATAATTATTTTTATACATATGTATTTTTTGTTTAATTACAGGCAAAGGATTTTATAGACTATCTCTTAGAAGAGGGATTTTCTAAAGATGACATTATAAGTAAACCAAGAGTATTATCAGCTTCTCAAAAAACAATTAAAGAAAGACTAGATATGATGAAAAGTTTGGGATTAAAAGAAATTAACTTAAACATTCTGTGCAGAAGTCGAAAAGATTTTAAAAGGTATTATGAGAGCTTACAGTCGGCTTTGAAGGAACAATAATGCTACAGACTAATTGGTTTAATTAAATAATAAAACATAACAAAAATATTTATCACATCTTTATTTCACCAATAATTGATACACTCCTATATTATAATGTCAAAATTATAAAGATACATAAATTATTTAAAATTTTGTTATTAAAATTCATCCCAAATCCTTTCCTTTAATTACTAATTAAATCTGACATAAGAACTAAAACGAAAATGTGACAGTTTTTATTTTAAACAATTTTACAACAAAACCTATAATTATGCAGCTCTAGTTGCATCATGTGAATGGAATGAATTACATGACACTAACATTTTACTAATATTATGGTCATAGCCAACAGTTTATAAAGTTACTACAAAGTAACTTACTAATGAACAGATTTTTATAAGGCATTGTAAAGTACAAACTGAATGAAGCACATGGACCTGTATGTTGCTAATTGTAAGATTAACTACCTAAGGTTTTACACTAGAATTATATATAATATTAATGTGAGGTCTGAGTAGAAATCAGTTTCCTATGAGGTTAAATTAAACTACTGATGAGCACACTGAACTCCTGGTCCTGAGTGCATTTGGTCCTCATCATCACTAGCATAAGCTTCTTCTCTAGCAGAACTTCTCTGACTCGGAGTATAATCCATCAGATTAACTTCCTCAACATCTTCACCTGTAGGCATTACAAAAGCAGGACGAGCAGGTAACACAGATTCAATTTGTTTTAATTGCTCCTCTGTAGCAAAATTATTTTCAGGGAAGGTGACATCAAATTTTATGTACAAATTTCCCTTTTCAAAAGGATTCTTAAATTGTGGCATTCCTTCTCCTTGAATCCCTTTTAAATCACCAGGTTTAATAACCTCTCCAGCAGCATGTCTGATAAGTAAATCACGACCATCCAAATGCTTAACAACAAATTCAAATCCACATAAAGCTTCTGTTAAGGAAATATCATGTTTTATGATAAGATCATCACCATTCCTCTGGAAAACATCATGAGGCTTCTGCTGCAGCACAATTATCACATCTCCAGGTTCAGTGTCAGGTTGCTGATCACCTTCACCCCTAAATGTGATCTTCTGATTTTCTTTCATTCCTTTATCAACATGAACTTCTAGAATTTTTGTTTCATTAAGAACTTTTTTACCTTTACATTTAGGGCATTTATCCTTTTCACTTATGGTTTCACCCTGTCCTTGGCAAGTAAGACAGCGAGTTTGAAACTGACGCGTCATATTAGGGGCGATCTGTTGATATGATACTTTAAGACCTTGCCCATGGCAGTCTCTACAAGACACTACGGACCCTGGTTTACCACCAACACCCTTGCAAGGCCCACATATCACATTTTTGCTCAGTTGTAGTTTTGCAGTTTTACCTACGTACAAGTCTTCTAGAGAAACTTTTAAAGTGTGAATAGTATCTTCCCCGCGAGCACGTCCCCGACTTCTTCCACCTCCCATACCAAAAATGTCACCAAAAAATTGGCGAAATAGGTCATCTTGGGGCGCACCTCCTCCTCCATGACCCAATTCTTGTAGTCCTTTCAAACCATACTTGTCATAAGTTTGTCGTTTTTTCGGATCAGATAGAACTTCATACGCATAACTAATTTCTTTAAATCTGTCACCAGCTGCAGGATTTTTATCCGGATGATATTCTTTAGCTAGCTTATGGTAGTTCTGAAATAATGAAAATTACATGATGAGAAGATATCAAAGACGCACAAATTAAATGCTCGGTCTAAATGTCCACATGCCCACTACTAATCGATATCGTAATGAAACTTACTCTTTTTATATCTGAATCACTAGCATTCCTTGACACACCTAATATTTCGTACAATTTATTATCAGCCATTGTTCTTTAAGAATCTATATTGCAAAAGGGATAATATTCTAATGCAGCTGATGAAATACGAAAGGAAGGAATAAAGAAATTAACACACATAGATATTGCTTTTATGTAGATACAAAATCTATAGAAATTCTATATACAGAGTATAAATTCTATTATCTTTGGTGCAACTATCCTAGTTTTAGAGAGACTCAGTGGCGCACAATGCCGAATTATCCTCAAGGTATTTGGGACGTGAATTTTCGTTCGTCGTTTTTCATTTTTTCATTTAACGTTAAGAATTATGCCGTATAATGTGCTCTAGTGCTATAATTGGAAAACTAGGATTTTATAGGTATTTTTTGTTCATAGCTGTTTACAATTAATAAGATCCAATTTTAACACAATGAATACGAATAATTTTGCTATATATTAATAATATATAATTATTGATCGCAAAACGGCAACACGAACAAATACTTGACTCGAACTCGAAGTCGTTTCATTTCAGGTAGATTACTATGGCGAACGGGCGTAACTTGTGTTTTGATTTTTTTAGGGAATTTTAAAATGGGTTTTTTGTTTGGTTTTATTTATCCATGAATATTTTATGAAATAACTAGCCGCGGTTTTAAGCGCATTTATGCATGTATTATACACATAAACCTTCCTCTTGAATCACTCTATCTGATAAAAAAACTCCTTGAAAATCGGTTGCGTAGTTTTAAAGTTAAGCATACATAGGGACATACAGAAGAAAGCGACTTTGTTTTATACTATGTTATAATAATAATGATTATATAGGTATGTTATTGTTGAAATAAAGATTATAAGAAAATATTTCGTTCATTTGTTTAAACATACCACCCATTGTCTTCAGCTTTTGATTGATTTGTCTGAGTTTTTCGTTAATAGGTACTATATATATCCTACCGTTGACAAGTAATCCCGTTTAAGTCTTTAAGATAAACCTGAAGAGGGGGTTATGAATTATGATATTATCTAGTACTGTATGCTAAAGAATTAGGTACATAAGTCATAACCCTATATTGTTTATGTTGCAAAAGATAAGCGTCTTTTAGAGGGTACCTCTAAAAGTCTAAATTTAAATAAATCTATTTAATATTTTTTTGTAGTATGTCATATGATGACGAGAATACCATACAATGTTTATTTTTATAAAGTTCGTCTTTTCATCATCATTCTGACGAATATAAAACAACAACCGTTAAACAATTATACCTACACATAAAGCATCGCACGAAAGTTAAATAAATGGATTATTATAACCATAACATATTATTGAATTGTCGTAAAAAACCCATTTCTTTCCGTTGTTTTGCTCACGCATATTATCTAAAATCCCGGGGTAGTAAGTAGGTCATGTGGGACTTAAACCGACTGAAACCTCTCGGTTTTCCACAGTCCCGCTTGTGCTTTTGCCGACAGCGGCCAGCCCCGCCAGCGGATGCCCGTCACCGGGCCCAACTCTACAGAATACCTAACATGAGAACTTTAGAACGAGTTTCATTGAAAAGTAATAATTATTTACTCATTCGTATATGTTACATACATATTTTTCGTATTCAGAGTTTTTTATTTCCACAAATTGTTAGACACGTCATATTTATATACATATATATGTCTAACAATTTGTGCAAATATAACTAAGCGTATCAAAAGAGGGAAAACAGATGGAATTTAAGTATGTAAAACAATTGTACATATATATTTTTTAATTCATGTATAAATACCCATTCAAAAATATACGTTGCGCCATCTACGTGTAGTCATTTACATAATGTGCACATTACATAACTGATCAACCTGCCGAATACCGAAATATGTCTTATGGCAAATTTCTACTATCACCTAGAACACACCCATATCTTTAAACATTTGCTTTGCCATAAGACATGAAGTTTTCTGTTGATATTTTTGACATCAGTATATGTGAAAGTTTGTCGTGGCAAAGGAAATATCACTGAAGAAGGAGGTGCGTATTTTTGAACAATGGGCATTTTATTACAGCATATCTTCTTCAACGCCGTCAAAGAAGTTCGTTCCGGTATTCCGTATTCGTAAGTCGGACTTAAGTCATAAGTCATAACCAAGTAGGTATGTTTACATACAGCGAAAATGAGAAAGTTGTTGTTTTAAGCGCAAACGTAAGAATGTATAAACGGTAATAAATGAATAATTTTTGTTAAAGTGTTATTAATGACATAGATACAGTCATATAACAACGTTATATCATAATGAAATGTTAATTAAACTATTATAAAGAAGTTAAAAGATTTAGTTTAATTCTTTCATGAGTACGTGTAATCCTTCCTTATAAATATGTAATGTTTTACATGCGGAAGTAACACTGTATGTTAAAGGACATAGGCTACGTTCTATAAAAAATCTGAAAGTTCATATGCATTGAAAGTTCGTTATTTTCAAAGATAAAAGATAAAATTATGGAACTGTGTATTTTGGCACTACACAAAGCTGAATCGATTTGTTGGAGTATCCATCATAAAGACATAATGCGCTTTAGCAAGCATCGGCAAGTTTTATTTGGTAACACTTTGTCATAAACTACATTTCACGGCTAGTCGATATAGACAAATCGATGACTACTTTTAAATACAATATAGTCTATACAGATTTATTTATTTTTATTTAAGAATAAATATTCCACGCTTGATTTAGAATATTTCTTCTTAACAAAATGACAGGCTATTTTAAAAATTAGTACTTATTCATTTATATTAAACAATTTCACAATTTAAGATTTTAAAAAATTATGCAAGAGCATTACTCGCTCAAGAGTCAGGGTTTGTCATGAAGTCATAAGTCATTTAATTAACATTTTAGGCATGTTCGGTTCATAGAATGAAAAAATTAAAAATAAAAACTTAACAACGGTGTTTTTATTTTTTTAAATAGTAACAAAATTTTCAATTATAAATTTATAGCGAAAAGAAATTCCTTATAAATTAATTGATCGGTTTGTCTCGTACCTTGCTTTAAAATACCTAAACGATACTTTTTTTAAACCCTTTTTTGCAAGTCGGAATCGTCCACCGATGATTTTGTGACTAAGTTTATTATAAAACTTTGAAATGAACCCATCGTGTCGATATTACAATTAAAATTGTAAGTAGTTGTCCACAACTCTATTTCAACAGAATGTGCACTATAGATTTATTACATACATACGACTGTATCTTTTTTTCACGAGTCTTGAGTATACAGTTTGAATTGTAACTCGATCGAATTGAAATTTAAAATGTATAAGTATAGTAACCGTCAATTACCTTTAGCGCTGAACGAAACCTGCGCAGAAGTCAAAAATAAGGTATCGAGGTAGCGGTGCGGCGTGCGGGGCGCGTGATCGTCGAGTGCGCGAGCGTTGATTGGTTGTCCCAGTCTTGTTGTCTTTCTCGCACTAATACGTCAAGTACGAGCGCGATTCTACCGATGCGCAGCTATTCTCGTCAATCGCTAAACATTCGTGACGATTATTATACTGAACTGTATTTCATTTTAACGAAATAAACAGTTAATAAAAAAGGCAAATTGTATAATACTTACTTAGTACTTCTAGTTTAAAAAAAAATTTATTCTGTTAGTATAAAAAAGGTTAATAGATATTATATCTCAACTCTACATCTCTAATATTAACCAACAAAACCACGAATTCTAAAGACTCAACGTTGCCTAATTTGTTTTTGTTTGCCGAACAATAGTATCATAAACCCAAATTCCAGTCTTGGTCCTTGTACCTAGTAACAGCATGCCATCTCCTATGAAAATTTATTTCTTAATCATTAACTAAGCACAACAATAAGTTTTTATTAGACATAAATTACGCATTTACTACTACATCAAATTAAAAACTGTTTTTGATTAAGTATACCTACTTAACTATTTTATCAAACGCTTATACATACATACATATATTCATTCCAGATACTTGTCATGATTTTTGATATTTGACGATGTTCTAGAATCTAGATTGTATATGAAAATTTAATCTATCTAATAATGTTTATATTATTGATTATTATTTTAAGATCAATCTCATTCATAACCCGTTTCCTAAATCACTTATTTATTTACTTGTATTAAGTAAGAATTCCTTTATTTATATGTATATTTTTTGTATGGGGATGCACGGGCGATATTAAAGTTAGATAACTTCAATACGCCCGTGCATCCCGTGTATCGTAAGTGCAGATTAAGTAGGTACCTATTTAATCTGCACTTTATACATTTCTTTGCTATTCAATCTATATTTAAATACATAATTTTATTTCATTGTCGCCACGGTTGCCTGGAAGATATCGCCTCCTAGCGATGAGGCCGAGTATTGATAGATTAAAATTTCTGCTTGTGCATGTGTAGGTAAGCAACTAATAGGTTAAGTGTTATTTTTTATTTTATTTAATCAATATTAAAAACTTAAGGTATTAACGTTAGATAAACTATGTTTTGGCATTTACTATGAAAGTCAATTTAACAAAGAACCCAGAGTATTATGTAAATTAGTGTTTATATCCGCTTGCGACCTCCAGAAGGTCTCTCCAATTACATGTAAGTACTTTAATTGCAATGAAGGAGAGGGACGAGCGGCCGGATCTTCTCTCATCATAATATTGGAAGTGAAAGTGAACGAATGTCGGAGTCTTAATTAGAGAGGACGGCAGCGCCTGCGCCAGTTGTTCCGATACCGCCGCGTCCGACGCACTACCATTGCGTACCGCAGACGTACGTGCACGTTCCCGCAATCGAATAGTTCCATCATCTACAAGGTAACGCACAAGTTACAGCCGTACAATAGCGGCAACTATATAAGTGGCACTCGTTCTATAATTATTATTTAGGTACCAGGATTAAGCCATCGATTCCACCGTGTGCTCAAAACATTTAAATGTTCTTTTTTATTTTAAAAACCCTTTGAGAAATTGAATATTAGTGTTATTATAAAATAAAAATAAGATGCATTTTTTCTAAGGCGTTTGTTTTAGTGATATGAACATCCCCAAGCGCCCAACATCTACTGCATAATTAATGTAATAAAAAAAATAAAAAGTCTTCTACTTTTTATATAAATTCAATAGTATACTGAGAATAAAAGTTTCTTATTGATTACCTACTGAGTCAGAAGCACCACGCAGCTTTCCGTACCATAAAATGCGTCCCAAATCGACGATTTCTCGCGTGGAGCACCTTTTCACGCAAGGAGGTCAGTGAGGCGGGTTTTGCTTTCACAAACAACAAAATAAATTCATCTCACGTATTGATTGTCCTCGACCGTCGTGAACTGCATAAATAAAAGATAGTGAACTCATTAACTTGCCTCAACACAGCCTATGATTGACCACTTTCTTCGAAATGACAAATATTTAATTAACCTTGTTAAAACAAAAGTAATAAGTATAAATATGTGTTTATTGTCTTTAAACATTATTGATATGGTTCCGAGATTCAAAAATAACTAGGTAGAACATTCGAAGGTACATGTATAATGCAGGAAGACGTTTTTGTTTTTCATTTAAGTTTAAATACCTAAGAAATAAAAAAAATTGTTATAAGTAGATACACGCGAGATTTTTTTTATGTTATGGTTATAAGCGTTATAAACGTGGGTAAATATTCCTATATTCATGTTTTTGTTACAGATGAGCCGGCACAGCTACCTAGCAGCATTTTTGTTGCTGGCTGTTTTTTGCTTAGCAGAAGCACAAAGACGACTAGCGCTTCCTGATCCCAGAAGTTGTGCGAATAGTACGTATTGTAATCTTAATATCCAATTTACTTTATTTCCAGTTTGATTAGCACTCTTATCCTTAAAGTTATAGGATAAATATATCGTGGCCATAGTGTGTAAAAATATTTGTGTAGTGTACCTACTGAACTTTAAAAGAAAAAGCTCTAACGAATGTGAAAGATAGGATTCGATAATTCTGACGACTAAGTATTATAAGCTTTACATGTTTTGTTACAAGTAAAAGTTACCTAGAACAATATTTTACTCACTTAGGTGACTTGATTATTCAAAGCATCTTTAGGTACTTAAATTAAAAAAAAAAGTTAAGTTTATGATTTAGTGAGATTTTAAGAGTTAAAAATATTAGGATCCATAGGACTAAATAAAAATACATTGTTATATTAAATCCATAGGCTTACATAAGGAATAGAATTCAACGGGATTTTCATTTTTCCGCGTGAAACAGTTTCGTAAGTAATAAAATTATTAACTACTAATCGTTCACTATGTAACCAACGGATTGTTTCATAGGTCTGTACGAACTTGATTCTAATGATCAATCAGATAAAGGTCATGTATTCCTTTCAGCTGAACAAAATATAACAGATGTGCAATGGTCACGAGCTGGCACGTTGTCTTGCACAAGAATCCTCACGGTTTAATGCTGGTGACTGGTGGCTCACCTTGTAGTCTAATTGCTGTACCTAATACGAACTGATGACACCAACTTACTTACTAATTATAACTAAAAGCATTCGTACGTTCAAAAGTATATAGGTCAAGTACATATGTCTTAACCATTACCTACGAATAACCATACAATAGATTCCTTCTGTGTATCGCAATATAGGTTCTCATACTGACATCTCTATTAGAGACATCATTACAATATTGAATGATAATAGTCAAACGTACTCACTACGTTTTTTTAAGCCCGCATAGAAAGTTATACATTACTACAGGTACCTACTATCTACCACAGAAGACAGGCAAACGTCTATTTAATTGTAAAACACGCTTTATAATTAAATAAAAACTTCCCATGTAGGAGGGGTTCACAATAACTTTCGCAACATGATGTTGGCACACTATGAGTAAGGGCGTTCCCGTCGATTTCATGTGGGAGCGTTCGGACAATTGTACATCATTCAACTACAATACTTATCTACTGACAAATCGTCATCACAAAAGCAATTTTAAACATGAGATTTACCTTTGATATACGATTTCCAATGATGTACCTACATACGACATACTATCGCTATAAACGATAGGATACCATTGGTATTCAATGTTTTGAAAGGGATGAAAAACATATATTTTTAAGGCTACGGATTGATAACGATAGTTCCGAAGATGTTAAACATTTAGGAGTCATCAACAACTTTCTCCTAAATTGCAATAATATGACTTATGACGCTTACCAAACTAGTTATGTACCTACTTTCATAAGATAGATAGTAATGATGCTAACAGAAAGCATGTCGTATCATTACATAACTACATTCTACGATCATTCATGTCATAAAAATACAATAATTATTGCATCAGTGTATTTGGTGATAATAATCATGAATAACTAATTTATATTCAACGCTCACTTTTATGCAACAGTCGTTAACGCTTAACTTGAACGAAAGGATTTACAAAAAGCATGGTGTTACCTCAGTAGAAAGTAAGAATATTAGACAAAATGAACGCTTTCTATTGAAAGATTAGAAATATTGTTGTCATTCACAAAAACGTGAGCTTTTAATCTAGTAGTCTATATCTAGGTCCGTAGGTACATAATATAGTTAGCGTAAATATGTGGTAACACAGTGTAGAATGTGAATTGTGATTGATACGTTGTTCCCACGCGCAAGTCTTTTATCTTTACTTTATTTTTGTATTATAATGTCACTCTGAATAATTACACATTCAATACGCTCAGCTGCATTTCAAAGGAAATATATAAGGCCTCATCTGACTTGATGGATAATAATTATTGACCTCTACCGAAAAAATATTACCGAATAAATATTTGATGGATTAGATTATAAAAAATATAAAAAGAAATTCAATATCGGGTTGTTGAAATATTTGTAGGTATGTTTAGTTTGCGTTTAAACAAGTTCCACCTACTTAGGTATAGCTAAAATGATGATTATTTATTAACTTTGACTTCAAGGAAGAATAGAAAACCCTTTTTAAAACATCATGGTATGAAAAGCTTTAGCATTAGTAGGTACATGTTCGCTTAGAAAAGCAGGTTGTATCACCATCACGTTTTACCCCGGAATCACAGGAAGATAAAGATGTTTATAATTTCTTAACAGGAGTGCGTCATTCAACATACAGAGATGCTCGTGGAGTCCTTCACTCATACTTCTTCAGTTGGGAACACGCCCCCACGCGAAACTTGGAAGTAGACTGGTTAGACGCAAGGAATATTTGTCGTCGTCACTGTATGGACGCCGTGTCCCTCGAAACACCACAAGTAAGTTACTAATGCATAACGGCTAACGCATTTATAAACTGATTCTAGTATTATAAGCCTCCTAGGATTACATCACACGAGAGGGTCAGTCGTGATGCGCTCACTTTCTAGTTTTCAAGTATCAAATACATACCTATATAATTTAGCGTGGCACAATCGCAATTTGCAATTACGAAACTCAACCGTATATGTACCCACTCTATAAGATAATAAGACTGCAATCATTTTGAGGACCTAGTTTAAAAGTGCAAAGGGTATGAGGTAATTTTGTAAGTACTATAAGTATAATTCAAGTTGTGAAAGTTATTAGTTAAGTATGTAAAGTATTTAAATATTAACTTATTGGTCCTATTATTACTGCAATTGTTAATAATCTATCTCTTATAACTTTAATTAGGCATTGTTATGTTCATCCGCATCATGGGTAAGAAGCACCAGAATAACAAGTTTTCTCCATACACTTCCTGTCGCGGTAATGTTGATGTCAATGTACTTTCGTAATCGAGCTATTGTCATTCTTACATCTTCCTGGTTTTTGAATTAAGTTCATATAAAGTTTGTTTTAACTTACTTATTAAAGTTAGAAGATATTACCATTATTTAATAATTAAACGTAGATAATAGGTTATTGTTACGATTGAATATTTATGAGGATGCCATTAGATCGATCGGTTTGTAGAGCGTGGCAGAGCTCGTGAAAGGGGTGCAATGGCCGGCTGCGTCACTTACGATAACGCGTCGCACTCATAAGGCGCACGCGCCGAACAAGTGGAACATGGCATACATACCACGGCAGGCCGTGTTGCCCACTTAAGCCGGAAGCGTAAGATGGAGACAGACTTCCCTTCGAAATAATTTCTTTGTATCTGATTTCACATCTGCAATATTCATATAATAAGGCTTTTTAGCTAACAAGCACATATATACATATATGAACTATTTAATAATGTAATAATATTTGTAGGAAAATGAATTCGTAAAGCAAAGAATCGCACGCGGAAACGTCCGCTACATTTGGACATCAGGCCGTAAATGCAACTTCGCAGGATGTGACCGCCCAGACCTGCAACCTCCCAACTTAAACGGCTGGTTCTGGTCCGGTTCCGGAGCTAAGATTGGACCAACAACTCAGCGCAACACTGGCGACTGGTCCTACACGGGCGGCTACGGCCAACAACAGCCCGATAATCGTGAAGCTGCCCAAGTGAGTTCAAATTACTTCAGCGATTTGCGTTACATAATACGAGCAACTGCACATTTATTATCTAAAGAATAAAAATTAATGCAAATTAATTAAATAACTCAAACTAAAAACCATTTCTTTTTCAGGGAAATGATGAATCTTGTTTAGCAATTTTGAACAATTTCTACAACGATGGAATCAAGTGGCACGATGTCGCTTGTCACCACGTAAAGCCATTCGTGTGCGAGGACAGCGATGAGCTGCTTAATTTCGTCCGATCGCGTAATCCCAGCCTCCGTCTATGAGATGTAAACTTCTAACAAACGGTCAGCGTTTAGTTGGCTGTTATTGTACAAAATCCAGTGGCTAACATTATATTTAAGTTATTTATTATTATTGCGAGTGAATTATCTACTGGATGAAAGTTTCAATAAAAAATAATTGTGAATAACTGTATTAACACGAAGTACACTACATATCGTAAACTATTAGTAAATTATCATTCGAATTTTTTGTAAAAATGGTTCATGCACAAAATAGGATACTGTAACTAATGTATACATATTAGTAATAAATAATTATAAAAAATAAGTCCTTTTTATTTTTTTATATATAACTACGCGGTTTTATGCATATATTATACTGATAAGCCTTTCTCTTGAATCACTATCTGATTAAAAAAACCATTTGAAAATCGGTGTTTGTTAAAAGTTGAAGTTTTTAGCATACATAGGGACAAAACAAAAGAAAGCGACTTTGTTTAATACTATGTAATGGTATGAATCAGTTGTTGCGACAACTGACAGTCTTACACTTGTATGTGTACTTAATCGTAGTTGAACTCGATTTATAAAATCATCAACATGATCAGCATGACATACAACATTTAATACTATCAATACAATTTGGAATTCGACCTTAGCCTCCTCCATTTGTTTAGCACTGATCGATATAAAATAAGAAAAACTATTTACACATTATTTATATTTTTATTAAAATACAAGTCAATTAAAATAAATCACAAACTAAATATTATGAGATAAAATCTAAGTAAGTAACTACTTACATTACGAGTCTTGAACTAATAACATACAACATGTATCATAACTCATTGAGTATTTAACTACAATAAATGCACATTCAATTAAAAAACACAAAAACAACCATAACATAACATGCATTCATAATAAATATGGACAGCAGCGAAATTAAGCTTAAGTCAATATAAGAATAATAATAATAAGTTCAATATTTAATAACATTATTACTATTTATATTTGGTTGGTCACTTTATTTAATTAAAAACACAAATGATGAAATTGAAAAGTAAATAACATAAAAAAAAAACTTCTTACTCTTATTTGAAGTTTAAATTTTTATAGTTATTCTTGAAGTTTAATAATTAATATTAGCCCATAAGCATGTCGCAGGCGGATTGTATAATCCGCTGTAATACATTACGGCTAGCCGTTTTACAAAACAAGGCCGTTTTGCAAAGCGACGGTTCAACGATTAGCCGTATTGAATGCGGATAAGTAAAAAACCGCCTAAATGTATTTGTCGCCATATGTTAGTTATTTATCATTATAAAAAAACTTATTTACTCATCTTTTATAAAAATGAAGCAGAGTATTCAAGTTTTTTTTAAAATGATACAAAAACTATGACAATGATACAAAAATAATAAGAATATAAGAATTTATAATGATACAAAAACTACGCAAGACAATACGGCTAAACGTTGAACCGCCGCTTTGCAAAACGGCCCTGTTTTG